>JACEVL010001057.1:147500-167500 GCA_020284085.1 Aporrectodea caliginosa
GTTGGGGATGTGGCTGTCGTCAAACCGCCTTCGTCTTAACCCGGCAAACACTATATTCATTTGGCTGGGCATCCGGCAGCAGCTTGCTAGGCTTAATTGGCTTAGTCAGCCTTGCTGCTGAACTCCCCAGATAGGCCCTACACTTTCTCCACTACATAGGCCTATAGGCCCCTACTGTTATTTTAAACAGTTTTCACTGTTCGTACAATTTCGTAATGTGCGTAGACCTATATGGTCCTATAATATCCAAGGTATCCGGACATTTCCCCCCGGACATTTCCCTCCCAGACATCTCCCCAACAGTGAGTAAGCAACTCTACCATTGTCCATGATTACTGTCATTAATCCAACTTCTATTGAAGCAAATTACAATCTTCATCAATCCAACTTCTATTTCGTCAAAAATGTCATCAATTCAATTTCTATTTAAGCAAAGAATTTCTTTAATAAATCCAGCTTCTATTTAAGCATAGAATTTATTTAATAAATCCAACTTCTATTTAAGCATAGAATTTATTTAATAAATCCAGCTTCTATTTAAGCATAGAATTTATTTAATAAATCCAACTTCTATTTAAGCATAGAATTTGTTTCATCAATCCAGCTTCTATTTAAGGAAAAGAATTTCTTTCATCAATCCAACTTCTATAAAGCAAAGAATTATTTTCACCAGTCCAACTTCGGGGAAATATCCGGTGGGTGGGGGAATGTCCGGGCGGAAATGTCCTAGAGTCCTAGACCCAATATATCAAATAATTATGGCCTTCGCCGATATATATCTGTCACGATGAAAGCGGCATAAAAGCAAGCGTGTTTTAGTTCTGTATTGTTCTGAACAAGAATGAGGCACTGTCTCCCGCTACTCATTGGAGACACCGATATAATAAAAGACAACACTTGAAGGCCAGGTCTTCGTGGTTTAATTGAGTCAATTCTGGTATTCTGGGTCGTAGGCTACTGGTGTTTGGTGGACTAATTAAGTGTACACCGTCCAACCAAGTAGGTCTATATTTCGTTCCCTATCACATTTTTCTCTATGCAGCTTATAGGCCTATCCTTCTCCTCCTTTCTGAAATTCTGCTGCCGCTCTTTATTCCACGCTGCACATGAATAATTCCCAACAGATCTCCGCCAGTTTGCTCATCCTTCTACCTTAACTGTTAATTTCACCTCTCCTAGCTTGAATCCGTTTGCACTGTCCTCTGTTGCTTTACACTCACGACTGAAAACCGAATCCTTCCAGCTCTACTATTCTGTTTCTACACCACAACCAACTATTTACACCAGTCCACAATGCTGCCTCGGCTTGACCTCCCCGGATTCTTTCCTAGCAGCGGAACGGACAAAACAACCTGGCATTTGCGGAATTGATTTCTTATAGCACCGGTGCATATATATAAGCTCGTCTCCCCGAAGTGGTTTCAGTGTGGAGCTGAGAAATGTCTTAGATTAACCATTACAGTAGGACCTACTTACCTTGAAAACTGCGGCGACCAACACGTCATCGGAATTCAGATTACGCCACATGTCATCAGGTTGAATTATATTGAACTGAACTGGATGGGATTGATTGGACTGGTGTGGATCGGATCAGGTTGAAGTATAGAACGATATGGAATGAGAGACAGACAGCTGTGCTAACAGGCAGACAAAGGGAAGCAGATATAAGAAGAAGCACAGAAGTATAGTCCCGCAGAAAGCCATGAAAACGCGATCTCGTCATTTCATCATCTAATTGAAAAAGGATTCCGATGAGTGGCAGTAGTAGGAGAGATAGCAATAGGATGAGGAGGAGCAGGCGAAGAAGGAGGTGGTGGAAGAGGGAAGAGAAGGAGAAAGGGTAGGAGGAAGATGATGAAAGGAAAGAGAGAGAAGAGAAGGAGGAGGAGGAGGAAACTGAGAGGGAAAGTAAAGTGACGAGGAGGGAAGAAGAGGTAGAAGGAAGAGGAGGTAGAGGAGGAAAGAAGGAGGAGGAGGAGGAGAGGACGAGGATTAAGAGCACTGAGGAAACTCTGTAATGCCACACTCGGCCTTAAATCCCTCTTGCAGTTCGTCGAGTGCAATGAGTTCGATAGCGACATCCAGCGAGAGTAGAGAGGCCAAAAGCGAGAGGCAATTATGGGCGAACCACGGGAGATTTGACGAGTTCATCAAGGGCGATGACATTTCCTCACAGCTTGTAGCTGGACATTTATAAGAACCCCTAAATTAAAGTGCAGCTACAGTTAAATATTCACAACTACACCTCTCCGACAACTCGGTATAGGCCTACATACCTCCGTTCACATCCAGAGAAATTAATTAAGGCATTAAGACGCTGCCTTGTTTCAATTTAGACTGCAAATTTCTATTCAGAAGCGCTCCAGTCATAGCGTCTGAAAACAGAACATTGCAGTGTGGCCAAAGGCGTGACTTTGTAGGCCCTATTGGGACGGTGTTGTCCGCGCTCACCACCACTTAAAAAAAGGGGGGTGACAGTCACCACCACTTTGTGACCCTGTGCTGAAACAATTTTAGCGATTTGATAGCGTTATTTTGGTTTGAAGCAAGTTCAAGCAATAGCTATTTATTATTAGGCTACTGGCGGTGTATTCTTGCATGCCTAACAATCGCAATGCTAATAGATTCATGCACATTGGCTTACTGACTTACTGATCTGTGTTGCATAAATTGGTGACGTTATACATCTCTTTGTACTCGAAAAGGAAGGGCAAGAGCAGGGCAGGGTTTTGGTCACCACTACAGTACTCTGTGTACCAAAGTCAGGTATACGCCTTTGAGTGTGTCTTCATCTTCAGTGATTAAAAGAAGTCGGATCCTAGATACGGCATCATTGATTTGAGATCTGCCTCTAGATCTATGAGATCGACCACCTAAAGGCTAAGCCCTCTCATAAAAATTTGTTTTTGCTACAATAATCGACAATATGCACCGTTTTCCCCGAATTTTTTATTCGAATTGCGAATAGCGAATATTGTTGATAGATTCGCCAGATATTCTACGCGAAAAGGAAGGGCAAGAGCAGGGCAGAGATTTGCTTAGATTAGATTTGCCAAACTTAGAGATCCGAATGAATGAAGAATGTAACCACTCATTTCTTATTTATGACTAAGAGTTCTGATGAAGCAAATGACAATAATTAACCATCATTGTTTACTCCCTCCATTTTTTCACAGTATTGTTCCCTGTCTTTATGTTCCAGGTTGCGGTGTGTCTTGCAAAATAAGCGAATATACATACATATCTGTCGTCATTAGACATTGCTTTTAATTTAGGAATTCTCCGAAGCCTAAGATCTCTCTCTTAGGAATCGATCAGAAGCAACGACGACGCACCCAATGCAGCAACGTCTTCTAAGCACCAGATGCTGCAAATTATTCAACATGTACAACGTCTGTCTGTATGTACTGTATGTATGTTTTCTGTCTGTCTGCTTGTGCGTCTGTATGCATGTGTGTATCTGCGTCTGTATGTGGGTCTGTCTGATTGTCTGTTTGTCTGCTTGTCTGGCTGTGTGTCGTCTGTGTGTATGTCTTTCTGTCTCTCAATCTGCCTGTTTTTTCCTGTGTCTGTATGTCTACATGTGTGTCTCTCTGTCTGCTTATTTCTCTCTATGCCTGCCTGTCTGTGAGTGTTTGTCTGTCTGTCTGCCTGTGCATCTGTCTGTCTGTCTGTCTTTCTGTGTGTCTTACTGTCATTCTGTATGTCTGTCGGCCTGTTTGTCTGTCCTTCTGTCGCTCTGTGTATCTGTCTATCTCTCAGTCTGTCGCTGTCTGTGTGTTTTTCTGTGTGTCTTACTGTTATTCTGTCTGTCTTTCGGTCGTTAGGAAGATCGGTCGGTAGTTTGGTCGGTCGGTCGATCTGCCACTGTGTTGTCCATGGCGCAATATCATTTTACCTGTGTATTTGTAATTTTTTATTGCTGCGTCTTTGTACCTGAATAATTGTCTGCTACGGTCTCATCATGCACCTGTACATTTGCATGGCAATTTTGAAGAGCCTCTAAAAGGCACCTGAACATGACCATCAAACAGATCTGAAAAACTCGTTATAAGATAGAATAATCATAATAATATGCACGAAGTTGCATAAAATGGAACAGCTCAGATAACTCGTTAACGACAGTTCAATGCACGAGGAAGTGCTCCCTGCCAGATCCACCCAGTGGGAACGTGGGCAAGCAGGTCTCAACTGGTCTCAAAGCATAGGGAATTTTGACGCGAAAGACCCAATGCTCTGCCAGCTGTAGGCCCATCCATGGGCATTAGATGGGCATTAGATGGGCTCAATAAGGGACTCATATGGGATTATGGAGCCTATCTTGGTTCTATGTTGGCATGCTACCAAAGGAAACCGGAGTTGGCGCATTATCTGAAGCTGCAATAGTTTTTACACCTCGTAGAATTCGATTTGTCAACACATTCGCTATCTGCTGAGTTATGCAAGGAATGCAGAAGGCACTTGCATCGACCAGCAACAGAGGCGCCGATATAAACACTGGCAATTTGAAAGGTGCTAGATAAGTATGCATATACATGCACAGAGTGATAGAATATTGAAAATGGAAACATTAACAAGCAACAAGACAAACACTCTTCTGAGTCTTCTCCACACGCAAGAAAAAAGCGAAGGAAGACATTTGCGTGAAATATCGGCAGAGGCGCAAAGAGAACGACTGGCACTTCTAAGAGATGCTTGACAGCCAAAGTGCCTTCGTTAACTCTTCACCATGGTGCCACCCCGCTGTACTCGATCACCCTATCCTGCTCTGCTGCCGTCTCCCTGCAGTCACTTCTCGTCTAAGTTCTCCAACCGATCCATATACCAAACTGCACGTCGACTCTGAACGAGCTTCCCTCTCAATTCCACAAATTATCAGTTCCCTCCAATACCGCCGCTCACCCACTGTTATCTGCCTCACACTCCTCCACCTGCCACCCCAAGAGCTTTCCACTCCAAATCAATGTCCCACCTCTTCAAGAATTCCTATCGTAATCTATCCACTCCTCCAATTTACAAACTGTCTCGTCCTCAGCGAAACCGGACTTAGCACCTGCAGTACCTCCCTCTCTCCCTGGTCTCTAAGGCAACCAGACTCGGACCAACACTGGACTGGACATCTCTGGACACAACGAAGTGCTCGTGAATAAGCTGGTGCTCTGCGCTTAGCTTTGATGTTGCGCTTAAGAAATTTGGAGTTTCCGATTACGATAACGGTTACGACATCTGCATAAGCCTTTGTAAGTATTTATACGCATGCATATATACAGTGATAGAAACTTTAAAACGGAAACATGGAAAAACAGAAGGACACTCTGCACACGCTAAAAAAGCGAGGAACTGACGACAGAAGTAATAAAGACAGACAAACAGAAGCTACTTAAGCAGAACACGAAAACGAATGTCAACACTGTTTAAATAACAAAGCACTTCTGGCTCCGCGTTTCTTAACAGCGACATTGATAAATGGTAAAATATACTGCGACATAAGAACCGAACTACAAAGAAAGAAACGAACTGAGAAACGAATGTCCAGACAGTAAAAACGTCTTCAGCACCGGTTCTCTATACAATATTGATGTACAGTAAAAGCCCTGTGTTTATTACTATTGCAAACGACTTCGCTGTGGAGGAATGATTGCTTACAACCATACAAGAGAAATGATGATTGTAAAACAGGAAAAACGTTCAAATGGTTCTTCAGCATGTGTATTCATGTACATGTATTTGCTCATTTAAGCACTGGTCATTTGCCTCAGCAGATCAAACAATATATGTACACTTATGGTTATACGTCTGTGTCGATGCATGCTGTGCACACACTATGATCGCAACTCTATGTCCTCGTATACGAAATGCGCATGTATGCAAGCGTATATAAGTGTAAGGGAGTGTATAATACAGGTGTTACGATATAGTCCTTGTTGGTCGCGACTACCATCATTGATGACTAACTCTTGTGTTTGTACATCATGTGGCACAACAGTTGTCGTCCATTACTCTATCATCGATATTGCTCCTGTTTTATGATTGGCTCTTCGTCTGTTTTCTATGACGCCACCGCCTCCTCTGTTATGATAGCAGACGACAGAACGGAGACATACATAAATGGAACCGCACTGTACAGTGTACACGCTGTGTACACCGTTCGCCATGTGTTATTGCTCACAGCGGAACCTATTACGTATTCATACGATTCACCAGGAATGCATACGCTGGTTTACGTTTGAGCGTATACGAACTGTGCTGTATATGCGTAGGCGTAGGCACACTGAGGCATGAGGAAGCAGTTGTCTCCTCTCCTCTTGCTTTTTTATATATACTGGAACTTCGATTGACCAATGACCGCAATGACCAGGATTTTGCCAATGGTCTGTGAAGTTGCCTCCTCTTGAATTTAAGTCTCGCTACGTGCCTGTATAATTATACAGGCACGTAGCGAGACTTAAATTCGCCTCGTTGTAGGGATTTCAGAGTTACTTTAAATGCCATTTATGTTAAATGAGTAGCTCAAAATAATGGGACGACGTAATAGATACATAATTATAATCAATAAATATATATCTTATATGCATACATATAGACGGAGCCTTTGCGGTGTCCCTCAGGATTCCGTTACTGGCGCCATTGGGCAACAGCATCGTCGATTATCCTCTGATCCAGACCATCCCACTCTTCCAACAATCGTTGCTTCAGATCGTTTACATCATGGATTCCTGTCTGGTAGACTCGCTCTTGCATAACGCTCCACACTTGTATTGTGGACAGGATTTAGATCTGGACTCTTCGGAGGCCATGCATAATGTTCTAGAAATGAAGTCTGGTGTCTCTCTTGTTAGCATTTCGATGGTTTCCCTGACTCTGTGGGCTAGGGCACTGTCCTGTTGAAAAACAAAACATCCTTCTGGGGCTAGATTTATGATAACAGGTAGAAGATGCTGTGACAGCAGAACGTCGCGATAATAGGCTCCGTTAATTTGTACTCCAGGATCAATGAAGACCAAATAGGAACGACTAAACCATTGGCTTACTTTTTATTGAACCACCGTGTATATTATACAGCTAATCAGACCCGAATAATTACAATACTTGGATCTCGTTTTGATCAATACTCTGATAACGTCCAGCTTTACTCCACATGTTCGTCTCTTCCGTCTTACGTCCGTACTGAAAATACGTAAAGGGAGTACAAGGGCTGATGTCATCAAATCGGCTCCGACTAACCAGACCAAGACGCAATGCCTATGGATCGGAACTCGATAGATGCAGTTTCAAATTGATGAAGGAGAGCTCATGCCGTCCTTTCCGGACTGAATCTAACGACACCTCGTGCGTGATCTAATAGTGCTCATCGACGGAGAGAATATATTCATGGCTGATTTGCTGATACGCGTGAATTCGATGTAAAGGTCATGCCTCCATGGGATTTATCAGATTCCGTCAATCCGGCATGGCCTAAATTCTCAGAAATCTCAACTGCTCACTCATCCATAAACTCTCCAATTGCACCTGAACAGGTAAGTAAAATTTCAGTTAGATTATCAAAATGAAATCATGTTCAGATTACGAGCTAATCTCTCAGAAATTCATACTACACACTTCACACTCCAGACAAGCCAACTGCACAGTCGATAGTGTCAACTGAAAACTTTTCTGTCATAAAAACACGATTTCAGGCCCTGTAAAGCGGCTTACATGTAGTTAAGTGTTCGTGTCTAATTCAACGTAGTCCGTTTGAACAGTCAGTCGCTTCGGTCGGCTACCCGTAGAGTGCTTCTAGTTCATCGCTGCCGTATTCAGCACTTGAACCCCGTGCAGTCTCCTACGTTGGTCCATCCCCCTGGAATAGCCTATATATTCCCGTGGAACAAAAGCAGTGTTCCTTTACCTCTGGTCACTTTACTCTTTCATGTTATGTCCCACATGCTATGTCAAGACATGACACAATAGAGACAACCACATTCACTGCGATTTTGAGTGGTTCATAAAATTCTCTTCACAGGAATCCATATTATCCCATATACATACATGCATACGACTCTAACCACATGAGCCCTAACGAGAAGAAAATTAATATTCTGTTGCGCGTATTATAATAAGACGAATCTAATCCGAATACGATTAAACACACAGGTAAATTCGTCAGCTTTTTAACTGGCTTCATATATAAATGTTCGGATACGTTGCTATTGATTACCACATACCAACGAGCATTGTATTGTAGTCGGTGTGTTCGTTCATAGAATTTAATGAGAGACAGGAGTCAGTCATGTATTGGACCATCCTGGAACAGTTTTCCATTTTTTAGAGTTTTGCATTCACTCGCTGTCGCACTTGGCGCTGTGCAATGTGCATCAAATAGTCTCAAACTGTCTTAAAACCCCCTTGGTTAGACCAGTCAGATCGCCATGTGCATGTGCAACGCTTTGTGAGGCACTTTAAAGGCGATATATTACGTGTCTTCATACATACTTACCTACATGCGGTATTTAGTCTAATCTGATAACTTCCATAGCGTCGCTATCATAGCGCACAAGGACATAGCTGTCGATGATGGCTTCAAAGGAGATTGTTGTCGTTGGTAAAGCCAGTCGAGATGCAATCGGTCAGAGAAAGTATGAATCAGAGGTCGGTTGATAAGCAGACAAATTTAAACAGACGAGTCTTACTTTTGGACCTGAATAACATCAAAGACCCGATGAATTGAATAGGCTATTGTTCGTTGGCATCTTCCTGCCGATTCTTTCGTTATCTTCGCATACCTCCTGTTCCTCCTCCTCCTCCTCCTCCTCCTCCTTGTTCTCCTCCTCCTTCGCGTCCTATTTCACTTTTTGTCCTCTTCTCTGTATAATACACGGGGACGTATTTTAAACTGAGTTCGGTCGGTCAGTGCAGACAAACGACCTTGACACGTCCATAGACGGCTGTGTAATAGCAATTGAACGAGAGGCGTTGGTGCTGCCTGGGTATGTTCATTTACCTTTTATCCTAGAGCATTAAGCCGCGGAGAAAACGGATTTCTGGTCCACATGCTATTACTGTGGGAAGAGAGCATCTCCAAGAGTCTTAATAGCTGAAGCCTCTGGCACTATAACAGACGTGTCTCATTTATCGGGTAAGACATTTCTAGACACATGTAGGTTAACAGAGGAATTAACGGCCGAGTGTTAGCAGTGGCGGCGCTACAGCAGGGCAAGCCAGGACAAATGCCCTGGTAAAAAAGCCTTTGCCCTGATCGTTGCCCTGTCACAAGGCTGCCAGAATGTTTGCCCTGCTCGCCATAAATCACCCTCTGCACTGGTTACTTGTATGACTGCCCCGGCTATGAAAAAATATCTGGCGCCGCCTCTGAGTGTTAGGCATTACTTAAGGAAGGTTGGCCCTTGCATGACATAATACACTGGCTGCACTCCAGATTGAGGAGACAAAGTTATTAGTAACATCTGTTACATCGGTGTCTACTGCACAAGGCTTCAAGCGATGGCGCACCAAAAGCAAGCCGTAATCATGTCAACATTCATAAGGTCAGTGCTGAGACAGAAAGGCGGATGAGAAATTTTAAAAAGATAAGAAAAAAACTGAGAACGAAATGGAGCAGAAGCAGTGTGATTTTCCTTACAGATTTTATTTTAGTTATAGTTACAGTTATAGTTAATGGTTTTCTATTTCAGTTATAGTTATAGTTATAGGTAGTATTATTTTTTAGTTATAGTTATAGTTATAGTTATAGTTAATGGATTTTTATTTTAGTTAATTTTAGTTACTACTTAGTTACAATAATTAAGGCTATAAGCAAAATGTTGCGTATTAACACGCTGTTTCACAATTTGCTCCGAGCTTTGAAAGCCTTTGAAGCATTGGTGCATTCATGCAGCTTCATGAATACACGAGTTTTCAAAGTAACTGACAAATTGCATAATAAAAATATCGCATTTTGTCGTCCTCATTTATGTCGAATCGTCCATATTGCACTTCCTACTTTTATTTTTAGTATTAACGAAAATAAAGATGAATTTTCGTTATTGTTATTTTCGTTATAGTTATAGTTATAGTTAATTATGTTTTTTAGTCATAGTTATAGTTATCGTTAACGAAATCATTTTATTTTCGTTAACGAACATTTTCGTTATCGTTATCGTTAACGAGAGTCACACTGAGCAGAAGGAAGTGATACAGAGAAAGGATTCAGGACTTTAGGTTCAGCAACCGAAAAGCTAGTTCACGAGGCACAGTTCCAGTGTTCGACTTACGCCCAAGGAAAGACAAGCAAACAGCTGATCTTGTTGAATAGTTGTGAGACCGACGGATAAAGACTTATTTTAAATAGGGCCTTCATGTGAGTCTACGTATCCACGTTGTTGGAATGCTTTGTCATATAATTGCAACTGTAATGTAACATTCTGTTGGTCCTCGTAATAAGTAAGTTATCTGTAATAGCGCAAGACCAACCCAACCTTCTTGTGCCTCCACTTGGTAGCTCTGGGGACAACCTCTCTGACACGTCGCAGCGCTCGTAAATGCTTTTATTTAGCGCTTTGTACATTACGATTACGATTACCTCTCAGAGGTGCACCCAGTGCCACTGAGATGGGAAATACTATTGTCTGCTAAATTATTAAGTGATTAAAGATAAATTGACAAGAAACTCACAGGTGTGTGGACTCTTCCTGACTGTGATAAAGGAATGTACGCTTATTTATAAAAACTATATAATAATAATATAATTGAAATGTCATTGTTCTTACACGGTTTCTTTTAGCCTTATAAGCCTTTCGATTTATATATATATATATATATATATACAGATATAATATTTATAGTCTTTACATAGAGCTGTGTATGCACAAGAATTGCCTATGTGTTTTTATTCGCAAGTGTAAACGATACGTATTAAGTGCATAGTCTATCTAATCTAATGAGTGGCTTTGAGGTCGTTTTATCTCGGCTCGTTCGCTTTGATGCGATGTCCATTACAATCACATGGAACGATAGTCAAGAGAAACCGTGGAAAGCTGTGTCAGGGTTGGTTTTGAACAGAAAGAGAGAGAGAGAGAGAGAGAGAGACAGAGAGAGAGAGACAGAGAGAGAGAGAGAGAGACAGAGAGAGAGAGAGAGAGAGAGAGAGAGAGACAGACAGACAGACAGACAGACAGACAGAGACAGAGAGCCAAACAGACAGACAGACAGAGACAGAGAGACAGACAGAGAGAGAGAGAGAGAGACAGAGAGAGAGACAGAGAGCCAAACAGACAGACAGACAGACAGAGACAGACAGAGACAGACAGACAGAGACAGACAGACAGAGACAGACAGACAGAGACAGACAGAGACAGACAGACAGACAGACAGATACAACGACAGTTACAAAGACAGAGAGAGTTACAATGGCAGAGACATAGTTTCAAAGCCAAAGAGAAGTATAGGCAGTTGCAAAGGTATAGAGACAAATGCAAATAGGCATACAGTTGCAGAGTCAAAGAACAGGTAGAGTCAGAAACATCTACAGAGGCAGTTACAAAGTTACACAGGCATATGCAGTTGCAGAGGCAGAGACAGTTACAAAGGCAGGGAGAGTTACAGATGTGGATTTGCCCTGAGGGGATGCTGATCACGGAGAAACTACCGGAGGCAGACGGTTAAGATAAAGTTCCTGAATCTGAAAAGGAGATTCCGTCAACAGTGACTAACTTAGTCCTAAGACATTGTACAGGAACCGGAATAAACGAAACCGGAAATTGGGAATGGGAGTTCAAAGAACACGGTTTGTCTACAGTTTCACTTCAGAGCGACCACCTGTTCATGGCGTGGTGTGCAGTTTTTTCCCGACGATATAGTAAGTAGGTAGATTAGATTTCGTTTGGCTCTAGTGAGATCACTTTTCGCCAGTTAGATCAATCAATCAATCAATATAAACTTGACTAATAGAGTTCATGTGTGAATAATGCTGTTGATAATGTTGAAGATGCTATGATGATGGTGATGATGATAACGATGTAATGATGATGTTGTTGATGATGGTGATGTTGTTGATGGTGATGACGAATGTGGCGATGGTGATGATTGTGATAATAAAGATGATGCTATGACATTTGATGAGCATGCTATGATGATGATGATGATGATGGATGATGATGATGATGATGATGATGATGATGATGATGATGATGATGATGATGATGATGATGATGATGATGATGATGATGATTATACTCTGATGATGATGACAGCTATGATGATAATGATGATGCTATGACAATGTTGACGGTGGTGATGTTGATGATGATGAAGGTAATGTTAACGATGATCATGTCAATGAGGATGACACAATAATAGTTATGATGATGATGAAGAAGAAGATGATGAAGATGAAGCTCGCACACGTACGTACACACCCGCACACGCATCGAGATGGAGGCACAGAGAGCATTGCCTTCTAGATACTGTCAGTATCTAGAAGGCAATGCACAGAGTCTCGAGAGACTTGATTGTTCTGCTGAATTTCTCCTTGTTAAATCTGTTTCATCCTCGATCTTTCTATTATCATGCGTAGAACATAATTTCTTCTCCTTCTCCTTCAGGGATGCTGGCGAAAACAGAGACAATTTGACAGCAATGTCAATTTTAGAAGAGTTTTCTCTCTGTCTGTCTCTGTCTCTGTCTGTCTGTCTGTCTCTGTGTCTCGGAGTCTGTCTCTGTCTGTCTCTGTGTCTCTGTGTCTGTCTGTCTGTGTGTGGGTGTCTGTCTGTCTGTCTGTCTATCTCATCTCTGAAATTCTTCTGGAGCGTTTAATCTAAACGTCAATCTGTCTGTCATTCGACTCAAGTGCTTCCGATTTCACAGGTGTCAGACCTCTACATCTCTTCACTGACTGAGTCCGTCTGTTCTAACTTCAAGCTCAGTTGCATCACACGACAGCTGACACGACTACAGCAACACATGGCTTCCCCAGTTGCCGAGAATGTATATGTATGCATGCGTTAATGTTTGTGTGCTCGTATGTATGTCTGTATGTCTGTATGTCTGTATGTATGTCTGTATGTATGTATGTCTGTATGTCTGTATGTATGCATGTACGTACGTATGTATGTATGTACGTATGCATGTATGTATGTATGTATGTATGTATGTATGTATGTATGTATGTATGTATGTATGTATGTATGTATGTATGTATGTATGTCTGCATGTATGCATGTACGTACGTATGTATGTATGTATGTATGTATGTATGTATGTATTAGACTGGTCCACAAAATTAAAAGTTGGAAATACATTGCTCCAGAAGGCTGCCCTTGTTACACATGAAAACATGAGTCTGTATGCAAAATTTTGGAAAGATTTGATTATATTTAGAGGTCGCTATGTTTTTCGACTTTTTGCTACATAGTATGAACTTGTCAAAAAACATGTATAATTTTGATTTGTTTCAAATCGGTTATAAATTACTTTCAAGTCAGTTATTATTTTGAAAAATAAACAGCCCAATTTAGAAATATATACTGCAGTGTTACTGCTTAGTCAGGATGCATTACGTTTGTAATAAAATATAATTTAGGATAATTAAAGAAGTAATCCAGTCTGCATAAATCCCGTCATTGAAGTGCTGGAAAACCCGCAACCTACTATTATTTCATTTTGCCTTTGTTGGAACAGAAAATTTTGTCCGATGACTGGAGACAAGTTGCAGCAAGTATTGTTTCTGTGACTCATCCTTAGCTTATCAATCCCTATTTTGATTATGGTAATATTGTCTGGGCCTCAAACTATTCTACTAGGTTGAAATGTCTTCTGGTTCTGCAGAAAAAAGCTATTAGAATTATTGCAAGAGATCCTTTTAACGCCCACACGGCATACAGATACAGAGAATATAATAATATTATGAACTTTGAAAATATAAATCGCTATCAACTGGGTAATTTCATGTATAAATTTGTCAATAACTTGCTGCCTGATTCATTTTCAAACTATTTTACGAAGGTAGTAGAGATGCATGGTCATTGTACAAGATCTTCTTCTGGTGGTTTATATGTCATATATGCACGCACTAATTATCGTAGATTTTCAATTTGTTGTAGTGGTCCAAAAATTTGGAATGCAGTACCGATGAGTATTCGGAATGCACCCACATACACCCAATTTAAGAAGCTGTGGAATAGTTACTTGAAGGATTAACCATACTTCATTTAACACTGTTTCATCGAATTGTTTAGATATTGATCTTCTTAGTAAATTGCAATGTTATTATTTAGTTAAGAACATTATTGAGTTGAACCTTTCTTTCTTACATATTGATTTTCTTAGTAAATTACAATGTTATTATTTAGTTAAGAACATTATTGAGTTGAACCTTTCTTTCTTTCAACTGACTAACCAGCCATAAATGATTATTGTTAAAAGGGGTGACCCTAATTAAGCGGGGCTTGTGCCCCTTTTGGGTCTTCCCTGTTCCCTAGCCAATGCACTGATATGTAATAGTCAAGTTATAATTGTTGTTAATTGTTATATGCATTGTGCTTCTGGAAAAAAAAAAAATAAATAAAAAGTTGTCAGTTGTCAGTATATCATTGTAAGAATGGATCAGAGCCACTCCACGTTCTGCGCAGTCATTGACGACCATCAATAGTTTGACATTTGCCTTCATCGACTGGGAAGTAGGGCCCAGTGGTCAGGGAGTAAAGGACTTTGACAGGAAGGCTGTGGGTTGTTCTTGACCCTGGATGGTAAAAAGATCAAGCAGTTTTAAAGATCTCCTTGTTACATACTCTTCCAGTGGAGTCTGGTGGTCGAAGGATTTCCTGTCCAGACGCTACATGGATAGCGGATTAGGTGGATAAATAAGATTGTATTACCAGAGCAGCCTCGATGTCTTCAGTGACACGCTTCGAAGAAATAGCGGAGATGATGACTGAAAGAGTTAATTAAATCGAACTCAAACTGTAACTCCTTGAATCAGCACAAATTTGTGTTCATACAACTTCCACAGTTTGCGAACACCCGAATCCACACACTGTGCGGGGATTCTAGCCTCCTCCCGAATTACCAACGCAGCGACTAGGCCTATTGTTGCTTTCGTGGCCTCACCAAATGCTATAGTCTATTCTGGTAATGAAATATGAAATTCCTCAGGATTGCCCAATTTTTTGGGAGTCCAGACCGAAGAAAGTGTTTGTCAGGCATCCCTAACAGACAACATTGTGAGGAACTCCGTGTTGATGCCAGTTTCACCATAGCTGCCGTTTTGTAACGTGCGAGCTTTTATTGCAGAAAGTGAAAAAACATGTGCTGTAAGCTTATTTCATATTCAAGGCTGGCTTCACAGACGAAAAAAGTACTCGAATCACGCTAAATTAGCAGCATACAGAGCAATATTGAACAATACAATTGTAGGATATGAAACGAATTGTGATGAAAAGGTGGCATGCAAAATTTAAAAATTAGTTATAAGCTAACAACCGTTTATCTATCAGAAAGAACTTGAAATAAGTGTTTTATTTGTAAATAAGCTTATTATTCTTTTAGTTACTTAAATACAGTTGGCATATTGATCATGATTTAGAAAGATGGTGCTTGGTGTTCATGGGTGCTTATTTTAATTCATAATGAAGCTATTAACGCGTCAGATGCGCAATTTTTGCAATTTCTACAAAAAGTGTCAAAACCTAGCGACCTCTAAACATGCTCAGATCTCTTCAATTTTTTCAACAAAGAGTCTTCTAGTCAAGTGTAACAGGGGCAGCCTTGTGGAGCAGCATATTTTGAAAAATATATTTCCCCATGTAAGTTTGGACCAGTCTAGTATGTATGTATGTATGTATGTAGGTATGTATGTATTTATGTATGTATTTATATATGTATGTATGTATGTATTTATGTATGTATTTATGTATGTATGTATGTATGTATGTATGTATGTATGTATGTATGTATGTATGTCTGTCTGTCTGTATGTATGTCTGCATGTCTGTATGTTTGTATGTATCTGTATGTATGTATGCATAGTGATGGTCGTCGTGGTGGTTGTGGTGAGCTGCAGCCATCCATTTTTTTCAATGTCTAAGACAGTCTTCCCAATCTTGGAGCCGTGGCATCGAAGGGTGCCATGAAACTACCCTAGAGATGCAGCGGCTAGATGGCAAAATGGGCAAAAAATATTGAAAAGCTAATGATTGTCACTACCGACATAGACCAATGACAATTTTTTTAAACTTAATGTAGTGTAGAAATAGTCGCAACACTGCGGTTGAAAACAAGGAACGTTGCTCGTCATTAAAAGAAAGAACCGAGTTGAAGAAAACTAAATGTATTTACATGTAAGACCATCAGATCTGCCGTTGACTGAATAACTTCTAGTAAAAGTGCCTTACTCAGAAAAACGCTGGAATCCGCTGGTCTAAGATGTCCTTGTCTTTTGTCACTTTGTCTGCGTCTGACTTATAACTTCGCGTGGGACTAAATACAATGCGAAGGCTGAATGACTATAAGGTATTGCGTTATGCAGAGTTCTCGTAGAACTATAAAATAGATGCGTTGGTGTAGAATAAGACTAGTCGTCTTTCATCCCATGTTCTGGAGTCAACAGCCTGTGTGCTGTATAGATATGTCAGTTTGTGTAGCGGCTGCCATGATATTTTTATATCCAGGTAAAGTCCGGTTTGCAGATGCCATAACACATACTAGGCTAAATCGAAGGATTTACTATAGGCCTGGCTGTTTTATCGTCGGAGGTAACACAAGATTAGCCATCAACGCAGCGAGGAATCCGTCTACAACGTCATTTTCAGCCTATTAACCAGAGGTACTTGGGATAAACCGCGCGGATTGATAGGGATTGAACGGAAGAGGTTGCTCGTGGTAATAGATCGGGTGAAAGGTCGTGCAGGTGATACATACAGGTGCATAAAAGACAATATTAATATGACACATTTGAATGGCATACGCTTTGGTGTGAAGTGCATTGCATTAATTTTCATGCAATCACATAAAAGAAGTCGAGTGCCTGCTGTTCACAAGGTAAACACTATAGTTGTGTACCGGTACTTTTCATTACAAAAACAAATGAAAACCCATTGTTTTAACTGCATGCCGTCTCGTGCATACAGTACATTGCTTGCTGCCAACATACCACATCAAGCCCTTATTTCCATGTGGAACTCTCATAAGGTTCCATAATGTTAATTGGCATTTTTTACCGGGCACTAGTATTCCGAGGTGGACCACACACTCACTCGGAAAAATTTTGGCTGGACCTTTCTAATGTATTTTGATTGAAGACTATACGATCAGCATTGAACATTGCCACGCGTGTTCCGCTAGCAATATACGTCACTGCATTCCTGGAAATTTCTGCGTTGGTTGTGGACGATTGAATTCGACGGATTTTGACGTTCGGAAGATAACTTATGTCAACGCTTAAGGCTAATCAGGCATAAAACGATAGATATTCAAGTGCATTGCGATATGGCACTCCATATCTTTGCTATGTATAGCTCGCATGTGCGGTGGTCAATAAAGAAAAACAGCCACACCTTCTAGCGGAAAGTATGATAAAGCTCAGGGCCAGATGATACTGAAACGCATTCATTTTTAACCTGTGACCTTGTTGATTCGATCTAGAGTCCCATCGATTGAAACGTCACATGCGGCTAGGATTTTTATCAGACTTGCATACGAGACAGTTTCCAAAAAGTCAAGAAATGACCTCGAGACCGAGACCGGGACAGTGGGGTCCGAGACAAAAAAAACTATCTCGAGAAGTGTCTCGAGACAATCCAAGTCTGCATTTTATTAGGTAAGGACCATCGACGTTAGGATGACAACTTCACCACTGCTCGTACTCTGGTAGTGCCAGTCCAGAGACTGGATAAAGGAGGAGGACGACAACGATCTTCTTTGTTACGACATAGTGTCATTAAACACCAAATCATCTTTAGGATGCACGCAGTATCTTAAGCTCTAAATTCTAAAGCGCTACTCAAAAGCTGAGCTGAGGGCACCAGTTCATTCACGAGGGCTGCGTCATGCCAGAGGAGTTGTATTGTATATATGTGCGTCATTCTTTCACTTAAATATTTTTTTGCGACATGACAGCTTTAGTTCGGTATGAAGCAAGTTCCATATGACGACAATAAACAGTGGTGTATTCTTACATACTTAACTATCGCAATGTTTATAGATGCCTTCACGTTTGATTACTTACTTATTGCTTTTGCTGTCTAAATATGTGACGTTATCCATCTTGTTGTAATTAACAATATCATATCAACTTTATATAAATATGTCAAGAATGAGAGGACAAGGAAAAGGGAAGAGGAGGAAAGCGAATTCTGGGGCAAAGTTGCGTCCTTAGTGGCGACTAATAATAATTATCATGGCATGTTTCACTAATTTTGCATCTACATTTTTGGTGCGAATAAACGTATATATATATATAAAATATATTTTTATATTATTAAATTATAATATTCATTCTACACGTGTCGTTATCGCGTTTTCAACATTTTACTGTTCATAAAAGCGATTGGCTTCAGTCAAATCTTGATTCGATAAAACGACGCTTCGGGTCATTCAGGGGTCAATTTT
Organism: Aporrectodea caliginosa; assembly: GCA_020284085.1. Taxonomy (NCBI): domain Eukaryota; kingdom Metazoa; phylum Annelida; class Clitellata; order Crassiclitellata; family Lumbricidae; genus Aporrectodea; species Aporrectodea caliginosa. Next base: position 166,080 of record JACEVL010001057.1, read on the forward strand.
CACAGCAGTTCACAGTCCATGTCAACCAGATCAGACCGAACAAACTTACGAATAAATGCCAATATCCTAAAAGCCGCATTTATTTGAACAACGGACTGACAAAAATACACAGAAACGAATTATTCGTTCAACGATTCGCCGCCAGATGACGCCACTGATTCAATATAAACTCTCCGTTAGGGGTCGCGCCATCTTTTAAGTTGATCGCAAACGCAATCCGGCAGTTGGCAGCCGATTGGTGCGACGCCATCTGACGTCAAGCGGACTCCATCACGCTGCGGCGGAGTAATACGCAGCGAGCGGTCTTTGATGTACAAGTGCGGATGAATACAGTCAAGGGATACAGTGAAGTACTTATCGGAACTCAGCGGGAGGCGATACTCGTGAGAAAAGCGTCGGGATCTCCTATGTACCGGATTCTGTGAGCCGAGGCCTCTCTCCGTGTTGCATACTCTACGCTCTAACATTTTTGTTTATCTTTCTAAGCGCCGTTGTTTCTTCATCTGAAATCTGAAGCATCGTCCGACGCTTTCATTAGATCAAACTATACATAAAGACATGAATATGGGGCATAATATAAATAAAAAATTCCATGCGATTTCATCAAAATATATAGATGAGCATAAAATATGTTAATAAAATAAATATAAAATGTAATATTGAGTTTTTAATATGAATTGCTGTAGAGATCTGTTCATGGCCATTTTTAGCAACTCCGTGCGCTTATATAGGCCTAAATAGCAAGATAGCCTAAGTATTGATGCATAGATAGATAAAATAGATAGATAAACAGGTAGATAGATAGATAGATAGATAGATAAACAGGTAGATAGATAGATAGATAGATAAACAGGTAGATAGATAGATAGATAGATAGATAGATAGATAAACAGATAGATAGATAGATAAACAGATAGATAGATAGATAAACAGATAGATAGATAGATAAACAGATAGATAGATAGATAGATAGACAGATAGATAGACAGATAGACAGATAGACAGATAGACAGATAGACAGATAGACAGATAGACAGATAGATAGATAGATAGATAGATAGATAGATAGATAGATAGATAGATAGATAGATAGACATACATACAGACAGACAGACAGACAGACAGACAGACAATCAGATAGATAGATAGGTAGGTATAGTTAGGTAGACATACATACATACATACATACATACATACATACATACATACATGCATACATGCATACATGCATACATGCATACATGCATACATGCATACATGCATGCATGCATGCATGCATGCATGCATACATGCATACATGCATGCATGCATACATGCATACATGCATACATACATGCATACATGCATACATGCATACATGCATACATGCATACATGCATACATGCATACATGCATACATGCATACATGCATACATGCATAC
>JACEVL010001057.1:172500-355585 GCA_020284085.1 Aporrectodea caliginosa
TCTAAAGCGCTACTCAAAAGCAAACCGTAGGGCACCAGCTTATCCACGAGCGTTACGTCGTGTCAGAGTCCAGACTCGAGAGATGTTTTCATAACCTAATCAATATACTGTAGGCTATAATTGTGGTTTAGTATTTGTGTAGCGCTGCTTGTAGGGTGGCCTTTTGTCGCAAATATTAGTTTGAGACGAGGCTACAATGAACAAGACAACGGGGTTTACATCGAATAACTTATAAGCTCACTGTAGGAAGGATAACAGTTTAAGGCCCAGTCTAAACTGCAAGCGCTTATATCTTTGCATTGGAATCTCTTCATCAGAGGATTTGTTTCAGATTGAGGCTCATAGTGTTTAAAACATTGAACTCTGGAGAATCACAATACATGAAATCATTATTCCCCGAGTTTATCTGAATAGCTTTAACTTGTCATACCTCACAATAGAAATGTTCTTGGTTAACGAGCTTTTTTGGTTGTTTGACCTAGATGTTGAAACTCTCTCCCTGTATCTGTCCGTTCTGCTCAGTCGCTTATGTCATTTCATTCTCAACTAAATATCTTTTCAAATTGCTTATCCACCATGGGTTACCGCTCTCAGTCTTAGAGGACTGGCCTTCTGGATATTTACCTTATTACGGCTTGGTCCTATTGCGCCATCGGATGGTTTATGCCTTGTTAATTTTTACAATGGCGTTGTAGAAGTTAACGATTACAATTACATTGTAAACACTGAGTATGACTGCTTTGGTGGAAATTCGTTGTTTGTCCCTTTTTGTTGGTAAGAGCCTTTGTGAGTTTCTCAAAAGGCGTTGTATAAATAGGCATATACATTCTTGCAGCGCAAGACTGTATAGTTCCAGCCAGTCTGGTGTCTACTAAGTAAGCATTTGATTAAGCAAACAAGCGAACAAGTAAGTAAGCAAATGGAAAACACATTTGTTAACACGCCACGCGTCCATCAAATGGCGTGTTAACAAATTACCGTATATACACGTACGCAGTCAGCAAGTGTTCCAACCATTCTAGGATCGGCTAATTCAATTCGTGTCTGTCCTGTTTCCGAAAATTACTTCCAGACAATGACCTTGTTCTCGTAGTAGACGCGTCTCAGAGTAGATCCCTCAGTAAACACTTTCCGTTAGAAGATAATCTATGTAGACGAGCGTTTAGAAAGCTTCGCCGTTTCTAAGAGTGAGAAACACTCAATTTTCCGCAGACGTTTTAATGATGCGGCGTTGCACGCGGCAGAAGCGCGGCGGCAACCGACAGCACAAGAGGAGGTCGGCTCAGCTCGTTAAAAGTTCGCTAAAGAAAGAGCGAAAAATGTCTGTCTTAAGCGAATTGTCTTGCGTTGGGTTCTGCTTTGAAGAGGAGTTGCCTGCTGCTTGTGTTTGGTTGGGTTAAGTTCAGTCTTTATTTCCTGGAATAGAAGGAGGACGTTACCCTTCTGCATGATGGATGGCTGGATGTCATGGATGGCCTGCAGGAAAGACGCACCGAATGGCCCTCGTTCTAGACCACGCTCCTTCTCTCCCTGCCTTTCGCTCCTTCCTAACACCGACTGATAACGGTCAAGTGTTTATTTATGGTAGCTCCGATAATGCAACTTCAGCAAAATGGCGTTTCTGCGAGAATCGCTTAATTAGAAGCACCTGGCATCAATCAGAAAGACAGGTTTATTGTGCGCTGCTGTCATGGACTAATTCTTGTTGTTGTGTCCTCTGGTAATTGCAGCCTTATGGACTCCCTCATTAACCGATTGAAACATATGAACCAGTTTCAGTGCAATACTCTAAACTTTTATAGCATGATGGGAACAGACTGTTAAACGATGTTTAATGTCCCTATTTGTGCTGGCAAACAGCTAAGAGTATGATTGATTTAATACTAGACAAAACGTCGCAAGTTCAGAGCTCAATCAGAAACTTAATACATTAACGTGGACTCAAGGGGGTAGGGGTGGAGGGTGCGTAGTGAGTCCTCGAAACCCCAATCCCTGAAATTGAATTTCTAGCGGGTCCCTGAAATCTGTCTGTCCGTCTCTCGTAAACTTTACATGGTTAGATCAATACTCAATTAGGCTACTCATAAAGCTTTATAAGCGAAGGGCTTCAGCTTATTCACCACCCTATTTTCTCTCTATCTGTCTGTTTGCGTGTCTGTATGTAGGTATGTCTGTCTGTCTGTCTGTCTGTCTGTCTATCTGTCTGTCTGTCTGTCTATCTATCTATCTATCTATCTATCTATCTATCTATCTATCTATCTATCTATCTATCTATCTATCTATCTATCTATCTATCTATCTATCTATCTATCTATCTATCTATCTATCTATCTATCTATCTATCTATCTATCTATCTATCTATCTATCTATCTATCTATCTATCTATCTATCTATCTATCTATCTATCTATCTATCTATCTATCTATCTATCTATCTATCTATCTATCTATCTATCTATCTATCTATCTATCTATCTATCTATCTATCTATCTATCTATCCATATGTCTCTATATTTTGACCTATATATGTATTTATATCTATATTATATATCTACATTGTATACATGTATATCGTTCTCCGATAAGTCCTTCTGGACTTACATGTACATTGGTCTCATCGTGCTTTTCGTACGATCCATGTCTCCTTTGTGGTTTCTCTTCGTCTTGTTTCGCGGGTTGAGGGCGCTTGACCGTCTCACGAGAGTATCTGCGAAGTGACACCGCATCGCACGACCGTATCAATCGAAGGGGGATAATTATAAAAGGTTACGTTATCAAGGGATATCGATAGATCTTAATGCATACCAAAACATAAGCAAACTTCTATGCGTCAAAAGGTATACTACAGAAACTAAAGAAGTGTAAACTAGACTAGGTTAAATCAACTCGGATGTAATCTAAGAACAATTTAGTATGTCTAGCATCCATGGAATGTTTAGCCTATACATCCACACATCAATGTGAATAGATCCGAATAGACGTCATCAGCATGCAGCATACTCGATTAATAGCGCAAACTCTATCAACCAAGTCCAAGAGTATTTCAAGACAACGGAAGGTATACTGTACAGCACGTTGTGTTCGATCTTGGGTTTCCATTGTTAGATGGGGAGTGCTTATGACGAGTCTTTCTTAAAATGGCGCTACATAAGTTTGTATTTACAATTACAAATTACAGTTACAACTGATGGCTGTCGACAGCATCCAATTCGTCGGAATTCTCCAGCATGGTTCACCCTCCCAAGTAATGTCCGGAAAAAACGCTAGATGTACAGAAAGGCGTTATATTAAGAGTCTTGGTATTTATTGGTCTCTCCTTGCAACCGGATTCGGATCTCCGCTGGACATCTTTGGACAACCCCTCTGATACGACACAGCGCTCGTGAATAGACTGGCGCCCTGCGCTTAGCTTCCAAGCGGCGCTATAGAAATCTGAAGTGTACAATAGCGATCACGATTGCTAACTTACTAGCTTTTGACTCGCCATATTTAATACTAACTTACTTATTAGCCTGCTTACTAGCTTGCTTGCTTACTTACCTAATTCCTTATTTCCTTGCTTACTCTGGCTTTATTAAACGTCCCATAACGGCGTAAGTTTGATCGTTGGGTTTGGTCCAATCTTAGCGCAGACAGGAGGTGCTCTCATGCATGCAGACGGTGAGACCGTGAGACGAAACCTGATCGTTCCTTTGTGTATAATACACTGAATATCAATAGAGATTAATTTACATTTGGTTTCCCACATGAGTATTGCTGTAATTATAAATGGTCGCCTAATTGTAAATACGAGAATATTTGCACGTCGTCCTTTGATAATCTAAGTGTGGTCGGTAGAATCACAATGAGTCAATTGGTCAAAGACTACTTGAGAGCTTGTAATTCTAAATGGTTGTCGTCTTCGCTGTAGCGATCTGACTGCTATAGGAGACGTATTTCCTCACGAGAATGAATAATAATAATAATAATAATAATAATAATAATAATAATAATAATAATAATAATATTAACAATAATAATAATAATAATAATAATAATAATAATAATAATAATAATATCTTTTCTTTAATTGAGCGCCTGACAAACGCACTGCGCTGTACATTTACATGTTATGCAATTGAAACAATCTTAACTACTAACAAAACAGACAGCCTGCAATACACGGCGCTAATAGCAGCCTACAAAGCATGTCCGCCCTACGGGACTCGAACTGGGTACCTCTCGCTCTTTACGCCAGTGTGTTATCCAATGCGCTATCGGCCCCCCCAGCCACATATACGTTGAAGCCACATATACGTTGCTTAGGTGATCCTATGGTCTGCATACACTTGAAAAGTTGAAATGGGTTTCACAAAAGCCATGCTGACTATATATGGGGTGTAGGCTATATACCACTGTATAATTATAGCAATGGAGCAAAAGGTTGAAAGATCTATGCCGCAGTCGCTGCTGTCATTGCGTTCTCAACTTAAAATTTACCCACTTCAAATTACTCATCTTCCAGGGACTGCCTCTCTGTCGTTACGGACTGCTCTTCTGGATATTGTCCTGATTACGGATTGGTTTTGGTGCTCCCTCGGTTGATGCCTTGTGCATCAGACAGCGCAGTGATAAAAATTACTATTTACAATCTCTGTAACAATTATTCTGTAACATTGCAGTGCGTTAAGATGATGTTATAAATTGATTTTTGTAACACGTACAATCGACCAAACTAACAAAATTTATAACAAATGGCCGATATGTAAAATGCAAATAATTTTTATTAATTAAGTTATGAGTTATTTTCCTATGGATGGAAAGTACCTCGAGGTTTATGCCATAGGAGACACACTTATCTAAGTAAAAACAACATTTTGTGTTATCCCTTGACTACACTCCATCTAGCGTTGTGATCGATATAGTGATTAATATGTTCATGCGAGACATTTCTATCAAGAGGGCTGTCCGCCCTGGATACTTCCGCCTGGCGAAAGAGTTCCTCGGCCGTTTTGACGTCACTCTTCTCGTGTAATTGCTGCGGAGTTATACGGATTTCATCGTCGTAAATATTTGACAATGAGGTCACGTGTTGGTCATTGGAGGCGGGGCTTCGACGCTTGCAGCTGAGCTTGATAGATGGAGCTGCGCTGACGCAACGCGTGGCCACAGTGGCGACAAACACCCAAGAGAGGCTTCCACAGACATGTCCAGTGTATGTTCCCTGTTTACTTACGAAGGTCACTGTGTTGCGATTAAGGCGACACCTGTAGAACTGCGGCGTAACTTCTGTAAACGTACAGGCTAAGTTTAATTAATAACGTTGTAGCTATTGAAGTTCTAAATGACTAGTCTATTTGTCGAAGATATTCAAACAGTCTTTCCTGCCTAAAGATTCCGGATAGGTGAAGGTCAGTTGCTACATTGGAGAACGATCCTGGCGCCATAGAAGTCATGAATACAGCTGTGTATTTGGAATCTGTTTTGCCACTTCCAGAAAGGAAGCGTGTAAACCGTAAACTCCAGATTTCCAAAGCGCTACTCTAAAAAATAAGCGCAGGGCACCAGATTATTCGCGAGCGCTGCGTCAAGTCAGAGGGGTTATCTGGATACGTCAGGCGAAATTCCTCGTCGGGAAGTTGCTTTGAACTCTTCTGTATAATAGAATGGCATGTTGCGCCATCGGTTGATGCCTTGTGCATTAGACACGGGCGCTATAGAAGTCACTAATTACAATGAGATAAAAGGCGTGACCTCTATATCGACTGGGTCTACGGCATAAACATTACTCCAAATAATTGCATTTAACTCTTCCAGTCGTTTTCGCTGCTCCTCTTCTCAACTCAGAAGACCTCCCATGCAGCTAATTCCGGAATCAGACCAAAGACACACCATTCAACTTCAGATAAGTGAAGAGCCCACCACGGCTGAACTCATTCAGCCTCTATAACACGGAACTCACCGCATGCGTTCACTCCCCTCTATGACCCCTTCTACTTGAACGCAGTCCCAGTTTTCGCTCTTCTCCTCTCCTTTACAGTGCATCGACGATAAGAAGAAGCCGACGGTTGAGGACCCAGCATCACCATCCACTGCACATTCCGTCCGGATGACTTGAGACGTACGGGAGACGCCGATGCGCCACGCAGTTACGGTATACATTCACACGAGCGAGGGGCGAGGGAGCGAGGGAGCGGGCGGCGGGCGGGCGGCGAGCGCGTCTGTGTACCGGCGTTGGTAGGTGCAAAGCCTGCGATTGATTTCGATGAGTTATGGTAACCGTCTGCCACCAGGCGCAGCAGCGGCGGCGAGGTTTGCATTCGACCGACGCTGCAGCTCAGCATTGTTACGATTAGCGAGAAGTCGCCGCAGAAACTGTGCGACAGATAGACAGACTCTTCGGACGATCGGTCGGGCGAACCACACACACGCGGCGAGAGAGAGAGAGAGAGAGAGAGGAGGCTCCTCGGCGCTCGTCCGTCGGTCCCTCGATCGCTCGGTTGGATGAGTATCCAGCGAGGGATAGAGTTCGAGGAGGAAGGCACTCGGTCGCCGTCGTTCGTTGGCTGTGCTGCTGCGGAGGTCGTTGCAGGGAGATTGAAACGACCGAAAATATCATCGGCCTACGACGGAAGAGGATTGGCGTCTGCGGCCGAAGACGATAGATAGACTGTTGGAGGAAGAAGGAACGGGAAGAGGCTGCGGTGGTGGAGAGGGAAGACCGACCGATCGAGTGAGTAGGGGAGGAGTAGGAGGAGGAGGTGGTGGAGGAGGAGTTGGAGGAGGGCGACGGGAATAAGTGGGATACGAGACGCCGTTGTGGATAGGGAAAGCAATGTGGAAGACCGGTGTTTCAAAAGTAGACGAGGAGAACTAGAGGAGGATTAATAGACGGAGATGGACGAACGGATGGAGTATTAGAACGTGGAAGAGGAAGAGGAGGAAAAGGGAAAAGAAGAGGTTGAGAAAAATCCAGCAGAGAGTTTCAAGGAGAAGAGAAGAAATAGCAGCGGAGCGCAGAAGAAGGGTAGGAAGCGACTGGGCAGATACAGAGGTCAAGAGAAGGAAGGATAGAGGGAGGAAGAGGAGTAGATAGCAAAGGAATAAGAGACTGCGCTGTACACTACAGGCTCTGGCCGTGGATCGGTGGGACATAACGAAGACCGGCGGCGCATCTGCGGCTGCTCTCCCGGTCGATCGACGGGCCAGCGAGAGCGAACGGACGGGCGGACGGACGGGCGGACGGGCGGCCACCGCGACCGACCGACCGACCGGCTTCATTGTGTGAGTGGCCGCTGAGAGAAAATAAATGATGAACTGGTTGAATACGATACGCTTTATCAACGTCAGACAATTCGTCTACCCCACCCGCCGCTGTTGCATGCTCACCCCCACTTCGTCCTCTCCTCCCTCTCCTCCTCCCTCTTCCCCTCTCTGTCCTCCTCCCAACCACGATCCTCCCCATCCGCTGTGTACCTGTTGTGGTATTGATCAGATGCGGCTTTGCAATATGCCGCGCTATTCGTTTTACGTTCCGACAACGTGGTGACTTTATTACGATAAGACGACAGAATAGCGTCAGCGATCGCCAACGTCGTCTTCTTGCGTAGGATTACTACAGCCAGAACGGAACAGGTATGACGGCTGGATTCTTACTACTACTTAGCCTACGCTATCGTAGACGTTACGACGTTCACGCGGCAATTCTGAGGTATTGATGGCCTACTAAGTATCCGGTCGCAAAAACTGGATTGTATTTTTTCATGAGAAGTAAGTCGTTTAACTCTGACGAAAATAATATTGTTTTGGTCATAATTAATGTGATTAGGACTACACGGGGTCTGATTCAAGTATTAATTTGAAGTTTATGCATTTCTTGGTTTAATTTACTTTTGGGGTTTTAGTCTGGTTGGAACTTGGGAGTGTCTTTCTGGTGGAAATCCAATTCGCAATTCTGCTATTTAACTTTGAACTCCTGATATGCTGTGTAGAAGAAATTTCGATATCTCGTCTGGTAAACGATATTGCATATAAGACATTTGTTCGCTTGTGACAAAAATTTCATCTCGAGGATCTTGTTTATGTTGCCCCGATGACTATGTCGCCCCTTGCTGGGACAGTGATTTAAATCTGTTAAGATTGACTAATTTAAAAATTATGGCATTACTATTTTTCTAATGGGTTTCGGTGTGTGAACCCAGTGCAGCATCATAGAAGTGGCTACAATAAATCATGAATGAATTCGTACACAGCGATTACTCCGTCGTATTTGTAAAAGAGATTTCTTCTGTTCAGCTTACAATTTACGATTGATTTCAGTTGATTTCATCAGCCTGCATGTGTCAAAATCTGGTTTCCAATTTCCAGCCTATAAACCTACCCAGACTCGGATCTCCACTGGACATCTCTAGACAACCCCTCTGACGCGACGCAGCGCTGGTGAATAAGCTGGTGCCCTGCGCTTAGCTGTTAAGGAAGTGGTTTGTAAACTTGGAGTTTACGTAGACGACTACTATTGAGGGTTTTACATGTAATCCCTTGAATCCAATTACATTCCCTGATGATTTGAGTTTCCGTAGATACTTTGGAGGTTTCTTTGATATCTTCCGCGTCATTTGTTATTCATCGCTCAGTGTTTGTCGGTCGTCAAAGACTCCGTTGATTGATCTTTAACGTGTATCTCCTTATCATTTACCGCTCCTACTCAAGATGTCTCTCGTCATTCATCCCCTCGACCAACCGATCGACCGTCTTCTTGTATTTCGGTCTCGATCTCCTCCAATGCCGTTCTTTCTCAAGGTAGTAAGCAGTGAGCACCAGCGAGGTCTCCGTTGTTGCTGCTGTTGTTGAAGGTGTCTGCAGAGAGAGTAGGCTGGTTATGTAGCTGGAGTTTAACGACGGTCTGTCATTACGACGATGGTTCGTGTTCCCTCCTCCTTTATCCAGGCATGGGACTGGCATTACCAGAGTAAGGGCAATGGTGAAGTTCAGAGTGGGTTGGGTTGGTCAGTGGGTGGGCGGGTTTGGGCGCCAGTGGTTAAGGTTGTGCTTTAGTTTGTACGTATACGGTTTCCGATAGAAAGGAATCTCATTTCTCATAGCGGAGGTGCTTTCGATTGATGCTCTCCGTGGGAGACTGATGCCTCGATGATATCAAATCGTCTTCAACCGTCTGCAGAAGTACAATAAAAAGTAGCAGACGGTGTAGGTTGCTTACTGGAATACACTACAGAAACATAGACTACGAACCATGGACTGTTTAATTAACAGCCAGGCAGATATTCAGAGAGGCAGTATGGAAGGAAGGAAAGAAAGCAAGTGAGTGGGAAAGAAAGAAAGAAAGGAAGAAAGAAAGAAGCAAAGACAATCAGAAAGAAAGAAGTAAGGAAGGAAGAAAGAAAGGAAGGAAGGAAGGAAGAAAGGAAGGAAGGAAGGAAGAAAGGAAGGAAGGAAGAAAGGAAGGAAGAAAGAAGGAAAAAAGAAAGGAATGCGAGAAAGTAAGCAGATGGAAAGGCTGGAAGACAGGTCGGCAGGTAGGTAGTCTGGCAGGCAGGCAGGCAGTCATGAAGGCAGGAAAGCCGAAAGCTAGGAAGCGGGGAAGGATAGCAGACAGGAAATTAGGAAGGCATGTTGATAATTAGGTATTCACTCGACAGGCAGGTAGGAAGGAAGACCTGAAGAGAAAATGGAAGGAAGGAGACCAGATAGACAGATGGGCAACAGGCAATAATGAAGGAAGAAAACTAGGATGGAAAAGAGACAGGTATACACAAGTCAGTCGGATGGTCGAAAGGAAGGAAGGAATAAACAAAGGAAGAAAGAAAGGAAGGAAATGAAAGAGGACAGATGGAAAGAAGGAAGGAATGCATGCAGGCAGAGTGACCTATTGCCTGACACATACATGTAGATAGATGAGCTAAATGCTCTTTTAAAAAGCCTAGAGTAATTTTTGTGTGATATGGATGTTCTCAAGCTGTTCATTTTCTTTATTGCGAACAAGTTAAATGCCTGCGGCTTCACTATTTTTGGCTATTTATTTTATCACCATTTAAAAATATTCAGGCAGATAGGCAGAAACATGCATGGAGAGAGACAGACAGACAGAGAAGGCAGACAGAGAAATAGAGGTAGAGAGAGGGAGGGAGGGATAGGGAGGGAGAGATAGAAGGAGAGAGAAAGACAGACAGACAGACAGACAGAGAAATAGAGAGAGACACATACACACACAGACACGGACAAAGAAGATTACTGATGAAGTAATGAAAGCACGACAGATCAATAACTGAAGGAAAAAAACAATCATTGCAGATTTTGTTGGATGTTGCATCTGCTGTTCGGTTGCAATTCGTTTTTGACAACAGTTGCAACTGAGACATATAAACAACAGTTTCTGACAACTGCATCAACATTTCAATTTTGTTTTCCGGTGTCTGTCAACAGCACAGCATCTTTGATGGCCAGTCCATATGCGTGGACATAAGGATACACTCGTATCTTAGACGAATAGAAGTGTAATGGATATGGAGAAACTATTTTGGATGAATAGCATTGTAGTGGACATTAGGATATACTCTAAGTTATCTGAGATGAATGTAGGCGTCCAATAGATATAAGGATACATTCCCTGCACATGTATTACATCAATTACTGCCTCCCGTGAAAACTGTTTCATACTCGCTACGCCCCAGAACCCACAATAGAATAATACCTAAGGCAAACTCTCTATCTCGTAAAACATTTGTCACACGGATGCTTTATACTTAATTTTTTATATTTGATGATCTTTGTACACCAAAATGCGGTTAGCAGTTGGTTTTTCAATAAAGGATATACTTACTTACTTACTATCTTATATGAACATAATATTATGTGCAATGGATACATGGATACACTCCTATCTTAGATGAATAGAAGTGTAGACCTAATGGATATAAGGATGCACTCATATCTTGATGAATTTGTTGGTACTAGATTATTATCCGAGTATGTACTTCTACTGTTGCTGTGCATAAGCGCACATTGCACAATATAAGTAAACATTTCTATGTTATACGCCGCTAACCACCGATGTTTCCTACAGTCAATCGCTGTCGACTTAAATCTATTGCAGAGGACGTAAAGGGAATTCGAATCTAAGTTTCAGAAGCCGTTTTGACCACCATGCATGTAATCTCTGAATGCATTTTAACATTGTATAGATCTTCTAACACTCATGGGCTGTATGATGGTGCAGTCGTTTAAAGGACAACGTATATTAAGAATGTAGAATAGGTAAGAGTTTGTTCCGTTGAATTCTTCGAAGACCCTGATTCAGTTGTTTCAAAACCGGAGCGATTCATTACTTTGCAATGCAAATTTTCGTCAAGGAATAGAATTTGGACTATCGAGTTGCAAAATGTGTTCAAATTCTACGGCTGAGACAGACAGACAAATACAGACAGACAGACAGACACGGACAGAGGAGATTACTGAAGAAGTAATGAAAGCACCACAGATATATGAATGAAAGCAAAAAACAAATGATTGAAGATTTTTTGCATTGTTGCATCTGCTGCTCGGTTACATTCGCTAAGAAACAACATTTGCAACCGAGATATCTAATTATTTACGGTATCCTTAATATGGTACTTTTTCTAAATGACTAATTTCCGCAATCCTTTGTTTTTGAACAATCACAGTGACTTTTATAAAACTATGTAGCACATAATTATATGCAGGCGAAATCTCTACAAAAAGCCTCGAAAACGAGGTCAGCTATTCAGTAAATCCAATTGAAAAAAGCAAGTGCCCTAATGCAGTCAGTCCGTAGCATCCTGTTGCTAGTACGTTTCTGCATCGCCGTTTGTTCTTCACTTATTTCGACAAACTCCACAGTGGACGCCATTCCAGACACTGCTGTGTGTGTGTGCGTGTGTCTGTCTGTGTGTGTGTGTATGTGTGCGTGTGTGTGTTTGTGTGGTGTGTGTGTGTGTGTGTGTATGTGCGCGCGCGCGTGTGTGTGTGTGTGTGTGTGCTTAGGCGCGTAGCTGCGGCTTAGCTCCAAAAATAACCGCGCAGATCGTATTTTTCCTAGGTGAATTATCTTCTATAAAAATCGAGAGAAGAAACCTCGGATCAACATTGCCACTTACAGCGGAAACAAACCCTACGTAGATTGCGTGTTGTAAGTGGCGAAAGTCGAGCTTCGTGAACGAGTAAGAATAACAGAAAACAATAGTAATATGAACGTAGAGAAGTATTTGAACAGGTGCTCGAATCGAAGAGGCCGTGCTTTCCCAGACCAATGGACAATCGAAAAGTCTCACACAGACTGTGGGAACTGTTGCTATCTAGCTATCGAAATATCTGTATGGTTGTCTGCGTCAATCAATGCATTCTTCACGTATTGCTATTGTTATTGTTATCATTAGTATCTTCATCATCATAGTCGTCATCATCATCATCATCATCACTCGTCGTCGTCATCATCATCGTCGTCGTTGTTATCATCATCATCATCATCATCATCATCATCATCATCATCATCATCATCATCATCATCATTACCCTTATTATTATTATAATTATTATATTGGATTTATTATTCCTTCCTTCTTCTTATCCTTCTTTTTTTTTCTTCTTCTTCCTCCTCCTCCTCCTGCTCCTGCTTCTCCTCCTCCTCCTCCTCTTCTTTTTGTTTTCTTCTTCGTCTTTTTCTTCATCATCAGCAGCAGCAGCATTATTATTATTATTGCCTCGAGGTACCTCATATCCCTCAGGAATTATAAAAAAAATATCCGGAGGATACAAAAAACCATACTATGCCGGCTAGAACTCGTCAAGATCCGGCGGAGTAAAGGTGCCTGGAAGCGTTGTTTTGACACAGATATAGACCGAGTACAGATATGGACTGGGTATACTTTGTTGTTTATAGCACGGATAGGGCTATAGATTGGGTACTATTTTGTGCTTGTGACAAACATAGACTGAGTATTTGTTACTTTTTTATATTACAGACACATAATTTTGTGTGCTTTTTGTTTTGGTATGGACAAAGACTAGGTAAACTAATTCCTTCGTTTCTTGCAGACACAAACTGGGTATTTTGTTGTTTTCGGCACTGATATAGACTGAATACTTTATGTGTTTGTGACAGAGACTGGTATTTATTACTTTAAAAAAATTATAGACACAAATGTGCTTTTTGTGTTGGTATGGACAAAGACTAGGTAAACTACTTCCTTCGTTTGTTGCAGACACAAACTGGGTATTTTGTTGTTTTCGGCACGGATATAGACTGAATACTTTATGTGTTTGTGACAGAGACTGGCTATTTGTTACTTTTTATATTACAGACACAGACTGCAGTCTATGCTCTATTTGGTTTTGGTATGTGCACAGACTAGGTACTTCCTTCTTTTGTTGGAGACACAAACTAGGTAGTTTGTTATTTTTGATCCAGATACAGACTGGGTCCTCCCAGCAGGGCAGGGGACTTAATCCCTAACCATGGCATCAGTAGCTGCATGGCTCCCATTCGTTCGCGCCGCAGCGGTCGGATGGATCCCCATCGGGCAGAACCCGGTTCCACCCATTCCTTCGCTGGCCAAGCAGAGAACCAGCGTCGACCGGAAGCTGCGCATCAACGTCAGCGGACAGATGTTCGAGACGTGGCGACACACGCTGGAAAAGTACCCGGATACTCTGCTCGGCTCCAACGAAAAGGACTTCTTCTTCGACGAGGAATCCGACGAATACTTCTTCGACCGCGACCCGGACATCTTCCGCCACGTCCTCAGCTACTACCGGTCGGGACAGATGCACTACCCGCGGGACGAGTGCATCTCCGCCTTCGACGATGAACTCGCCTTCTTCGGCATCTCGCAGGACATCATCGGCGACTGCTGCCAGGAGGAATACCGCGACCGGAAACGGGAGAACCTCGAGCGACTGGCCGACGATCTGGCCGACACGGAAGAGATCGAAGTCCAGCCGACGACGAACGTTCGAGAGAAGATGTGGCGGGCCTTTGAGAACCCCCAGACGAGCACCCCAGCCCTCGTCTTCTACTACGTGACGGGGTTCTTCATCGCAGTCTCAGTCCTGGCCAACGTCGTCGAAACAGTCCCCTGTGGGTCGCCCCCTCCTGGGTCCGATCGAGTCCCCAACTGCGGCGAACGGTTCGAACCGGAGCTATTCTGTCTGGACACGGCCTGTGTCATGATCTTCACGACCGAATATCTTCTGCGGTTGTACGCGGCGCCGATACGATGCAAGCACCTGCGAAGCGTGATGAGCGTCATTGACATCGTCGCTATTTTACCCTACTACATCGGTCTGTGCATACCCGATAACAAGGACGTCAGTGGGGCGTTCGTTACCCTACGAGTCTTCCGCGTTTTCCGTATCTTTAAGTTCTCGCGGCACTCGCAGGGTCTGCGCATCCTCGGCTACACGCTCAAGAGCTGCGCCTCTGAGCTCGGCTTCCTTCTCTTCTCACTCAGCATGGCCATCATCATCTTCGCCACCATCATGTACTACGCCGAGAAAAACGTCGAAGAGACGAAGTTCACTAGCATTCCGGAAGCCTTCTGGTACACGATCGTCACCATGACAACGCTCGGGTAAGCAGCGTCAATTCGTCACCTTTACAACACGTAACAGTGGCTACAAAGCTTTCCATGTATATATGCATACATGTATGTATGACTGTATGTATATATGTATGCCTATCATTTCTCTAGACATTTAATAGCGAACTTGGGTAAAGTTTCAGTAATAGAAGCACAAGGCTTTTATTTAATTTTTTTAACTTTTCACTGCACTCTCTTTCCTTCCTCCTCCTTCTCCTTCCTCTACTTCTTTCTTCGTTCCACATATATCTACATTCCTTGCCATTTAAATGATGTCACCAATCACTGTTTCTTACTACTAATTATGAATTTATACATTGCGAATTAGTTGTTGATTTGATATGTATAGGCTATATATTAGGTCTCTATTTTGGGCTACTCTAGATTAACTTCAGGAATAGACTCTTGCCAGAATTTTATTTAAATACTATCTCACTGTCTTCCTTTCTCCTTCTTTAACATCCTCGATTATGTGTTTATCTTATTTTATTTTACTTTGTTCTATCCCGTGCTCTTCTACTCCCTACATTACAGTACATTATATATAAGGCATTAACCTGTGCTGAGCTAGTTAAACCGTGCACTATAAAAGGAGTGGCGGCGGAAACTAACCATCTATTCTGTCGGCGAGTACGCTTACTTGGGGATCAGGTGCTCGATGCAACAGGTGTTTTCAACCTATTCAAGAGTTAGAGGACGTTGTACGATGTTTTTCATGTCATAGTATAATTCATGGGCAATGTATAGCCAATTCAAATGATGACACAAGCGAAGCTATTCCCAATCGCTGCTCTCTCTGTGATAAGAACCAATCCTCCTCGGGTGATGATGATATGGGTCTTGAGAGTGAAGTATCGCAACTCAATTTGAAACGCGCTCAAACGCTTGATTATATGCAGGAATCAGAACTAATGGTTTTCCCGGACGAACTAGAAACCGAAACTATTCTCAATAGACAGTACCTTGACCCCGACCAAAATTACTTTAAACGCGATAATTGGTACAGTGATTACATATCTGCATCAACTCTTGAAAAGAAGATAAGAGATGAAGAAATCTCTGGGAAACAAAATTTTTCAGTTTTGCATATAAATTGCCGCAGCGTCTCTTCCAAAATAGCAGAAATTAATGAACTTGCTGTAAAACTACAAATTTCCGTTCTGGCTCTCTCTGAGACCTGGCTCGATAATGATTCTCCTGATACTGTTACTTTACCGGGGTATAATTTTGTTGGCAAGTCCAGATCTGATGGGAGAGGAGGAGGAGGAGTGGGTTTTGTAATAAAAGATAATCTCAACTTTCAAATATATAACCCGCTCAAAGGAAAGAGTGAACCGGAAACATTTGAGAGTCTTTTCATTAGAGTTAAACTTATGAAAACGGCACCTATAATCGGTATAATTTACAGACCCCCTGGTCAGCGATTAAAGGATTTTAATGGTGAACTCGAAGAATTAGTATCATGCCTAAAAAGTAACTCCACAGAGATTATACTCCTTGGAGACTTTAACATTGATTTACTGAAGGTAAACGAGCATAAAGAAACTAATATCTTTTATAATTGCCTAATCTCCAATCAGTACCTTCCAGTTATTACAAAACCTACCAGAATCACCTCTGACACCAAAACACTAATTGAGAATATTTTCTGCACTGCATGGTCCAAGTTGCATTATGCCTCTATCATCACTTCAGATCTATCTGACCACCTGCCTATTTACGCACAATTTACACTTGAGGCTACAACTAAGCACGAATTTCGTAATAGGGAAAGCAGACCTATCACTGACTCGGGTTTGAAACAATTTGAAAAGGCTCTTGCAGACATGAACTGGGAGCCGGTATTGAGTCACTGCACGACTGGTCGAGTAAATGAAGCATTTGACTGTTTTATCGCTAAATATAGTTGGGCCTATAATAGTGCATTTCCATTAAAACTCGATTCTAGTAAACCAAAAGTAAACTATACCCAACCCTGGATGTCGGCCGGATTATTAAAATCCTGCAGGAAAAAAAACAAACTATATGTCAAGTACCTGAAGAATCCTAATGCCTATAATAAACAAAAATTCACTGCTTATAGAAATAAATTTAAGTCAATTCGAATTAATGCAGAACGAAATTATTATGCTGCAGAATTTTGCAGATACCATAACGATTTAAAGATGACCTGGAAATTAATTCGTTCGGCAATGCACCTAGATAATAAGCATCCAAAAATAGATCACTTAGAAATTAATGGGACAAAAATTGATAATGCGGACCTAATAGCTGACAGCTTTAACAACTATTTTATTAACATAGCCAATGACTTAGCTAATAAGCTCCAAGATCCACCCTGCCCATTTGAAGATTACTTGCCACCTTCTAACTTAAATTCTATGGGACTAACTCTGACCACTCCAGAAGAACTCTTGAATATAGGGAGAAACTTAAAAAAAACCCACACTAAAGGTATAGACGGTATCGATCCCTACATAGCAACACCTAATCTTCCTCTTGTAATCATACCCCTAACAGAAATCATCAATTGCTCTTTGGCACAAGGAATTGTCCCTGATCAACTCAAAAGCGCTAAGGTGGTCCCAATTTTTAAGAAAGGTGAAAAGGAATGCCTGGCCAATTACCGACCTATCTCCGTTCTTCCTTACTTTGCAAAATTCCTAGAAAAAGTTATGTATGATAGGCTTAGTTCCTATGTTAATAAAGCTAACTTAATCCACCCGTCTCAACATGGATTTCAGACGGGACACTCCACATTCATGGCTTTGCTCGATATGGAGGAAAAAATTTCAAAAGCAATTGATAATAATGAATACTCGATCGGAATCTTTATAGATTTAGCAAAAGCTTTCGACACGGTAGATCACTCTATCCTCTTAAAAAAGATGTCAAATTTTGGTATTAGAGGCCTACAGCTAAAATGGTTCCATAGCTACCTCAGTCAACGCACACAAAGAGTTTTATGTAACGGATCACTATCGCCTTTGGGACACATTGCATATGGAGTCCCACAGGGGTCAAATCTCGGACCACTCCTATTCTTACTGTATATCAACGACCTAGCTACTGTATCTACAACCCTGCACTTTATCCTGTTCGCCGACGATACTAATATATTTTATTCCAACCGCTCCTGCACCTCCCTTATGGAAATTGTTAATAATGAACTGACCCTAATCAGTAAATGGTTCGTTGCCAATAGACTTACGCTAAATGTAGATAAAACTAACTTCATAAACTTCAAATCATATAGGAAAATTAAACCAGTAAACTTGGCCCTAACTCTGGAAGGAAGCCTTATCCGTCAAGTAGACTCCACCAAGTTTCTAGGGGTGTTTCTTGATCAACATTTATCATGGAAAACACACATTAACTACATTTCTCAAAAAATAGCTAAAAACATAGGAATAGTATCAAGAATCTCGTATCTACTCCCAAAAACAATTAGGTTAAACTTATATTATTCACTAATTCTCCCATATTTAAATTATTGCAACTTAATCTGGGCCTCAAATTACGATTCTCGACTCCATAAATTAATAATCCTCCAAAAAAAGGCAATCAGATTAATACAGGGAGCCCGTAAAGACGCTCATACCGCCCCTATTTTCAGAGAACTGAATTTGCTAAGCCTAAAACAGATAAGAAGTCTGCAAATAGGAGAATTCATTTATCGTTACGAACACAATTCATTACCCTCTTCATTTGCAGGGTACTTCACTCTTGGATCCCAGATTCATGGCTACTTCACGAGGGGGCTACATCATACCGTCCAGCAAAAGCGAGGACTAATACAAGAGAATTTAGCATTAGAGCTGCCGGGCCATTACTCTGGAACTCCATCCCATTAGAAATTCGCTCATCCAAGACTCGACATGAATTTAAAAAAAGGCTACGCCTCTTTCTCATAGATGAATAACAATTGCCGCTATGAAAATCCATATCATTTATAAAATATATGTACAAATCAACCTAAACCTGTTTGCACGTTGCACTGGTCCTCGAGCTTTAGTTAAGTTAGTTAGATAAGTTTAGTTAAGCTATTCAATTTTATTGCTTTCGTTTCCTTTCTTTTAGAATGGGAATACTTCTGCCCAGCCATCTGTTGAAACTATGATACTTGACATGGTCGGGTGTCTCCACCTAGCGGGATATCAATCCCTTAGGAGCCACCCATTGCTCCCGTTAATTACTCCTCCTCACTTACTTGCAATATAACTCATGTGTCATTACTGTTCTCAGTTACAATTACGTTGTTCATTGATTGATTGTCACAAATGTAATCTTATGAGTGGTTTTCGGCTGCAATAAAAAATATTGAATTGAATTGAATTGAATGGGTGTATTTATGTAAGAATGGACGCATCCATCAATTGTTGGCAGTGTTTGCATGCATTCATCGATCCGTACATCGATTTGTCAATCCATCCATCCATCCATCCGTCCGTCCGTCCATCCGTCCATCCGTCCGTCCACCTATTCGTATGTCCCTCCATCCCTCCTTCCCTCCCTCCCAATCCATCCAGTCATCCACCCATCCAACCATACTTTCTTTCTTCGTTCCTTCCTTCATTTATCTATTCATTCATCAATTCATCCTCCATCCATTCATTGATCCATTTGTCTCCAGATGTGGAAAACAGACACGAGCATTGGCATTGCACCTCTGACGACATTCATCTGTGTGCAACACATCGACTGTATAAACATGATAAACTATTGCATATCTGTGTGTGTATACTCTACTAATCTCTCCACTCCTTAAGGTCACGCAGGGGTCACAGTCAAGTGAAAAATGACGTCACGCAATCTTCCGCTTAATTCCATAAAGCGAATGGGAAAGTTATTGGCGCCAGTCGGAAAACATTTCCGACTCTAGTAATAACCAGCCGAGCGATGGAAAGATGGGAATGGGTTGAGGGGGGATGTGGTGGGAAGATGATGGAGGCGAACTCGTTTCAGACAGTCGCTTCTTGTTAGGAGATATTTTCTGCCGTCGGCCTCAAACTGTATTAGGACGGAGGAATTGGTTGCCGAACATCTCTCAGTCATATCTCGAGAATCCAACGACTCTCGTTCTATCCGAGGCGGTGCCAAGTTCCATCAGTTCCAGCTTTTTACCCGGTTATTACCGATTTGTTAAGCCGCAGTTGCTCTCGCGATGTAACGCGGTTTGAAGCGAGCGAGAAAATCAGAAGCTTTTTATTTAAAAATCAATCACATTTTGAAAGATTATTAAGCGGGGCTATTGCGAGAGTCGCTTTAGAAATGTACCACGGGTTAATAAATATTTATAAAAAGAAAAAATATTCGAAACTGTTGCAATTGATATGCGTCTATTTTCCTCTTTTTGAAGTGTGGCAAACAATTATCTTATTGTTGGGAATCGTCAATATTTATACCGCATTTGCAGTGAATATAGTTTTAGTTATATTTAACTAGCACTCTTTAATCTTGATATAACAATAATAATGATAATAGCATCAGCAGCAACAACAATAATAATATTATTATTAATAATAATAATACTTCATGTAGTTTGTTGTATTCGAATTACCTTTTAAGATCCCGTTAACATTTTATTTTCAGTCTTTCTTACTCGTAGTTAGTGCTTCCTCAGTGCAACATGGTAGCTTTCATCGTTATCGACCTCTGCCAATATGGAACTGGCTCCCTTGCTACATGTTTTTTTCATGCCTCTATTTAGTCTGAAGACTATGGAGTATAGATCTACTATTTTATCGTTGACTTATGTTTTCAATTTGTATCATTATTATTTTATTATGTTATTATTATATTATTGTGTTATTATTAGTTTATTATTATTTTATTATCTTATTACCAAGTTCTTATTATTATGTTCTTGACAAAAGGTTCGTATCTCGTACAAAGTCCTTATCGGAGCTTTCCGTCGAGAGCTTCGCGGGAAGTTGCAACGCGACATTAGAAAGCAAACATGTCAGAGGCAGAAGATATCTATGCGTTTATGGCTGGCGCAAAGATGCTGAAGATCTGCTGGCCACGCAACCGTCACTGATAGCCGCTGAGACTCGGACAGAGACTGAGACTTGAGATTATTATGGAATAGTTTCGGAGCCATGATAACGGCGTTATCTCTGCTTGTGACGTAGGTGTTGCATTCTGAGAATTGACGAAACAGAGTGTTGAAGATATTTCTTCCGATTTGGATACCAAGAAGCTCTCACCCAAGATAGAAGCGGGCTAAGGATTGCATGGAAGTTATCGCTGGAAGGAGTCTGAGCATACCATTTCTTCAGTTTTCCAGATAGGCCAGTTTTATCAAAGTGTCGGTACTGCAAACCAAATTATATTATACGTGTATAATACATACGCGTGTGTATTTGAGCGCTTCTGAGAGACTCTTAAGTGGCGCTTTATAAATGTTTTGTTACATTGCATTACATTTGCATATGTATGTTTGCATGTAGGGCTATGTATGGGTGTATGTCTGCATGTATGTTAGCCTATGTGGACTATTGCATGTCGGCATAGGCATAATTTTATATTATGACGGTGACTCCGGTCACAGCAACTTCTAAATCAGTCACCTCGACGTTTGACACTGTGGTGAAATATTTTCTGCGACATGAAAGCGTTCTTTTGGGAATGAAAGAAAAAAAGGGGAGACGAGGGAGGAGGGAGGAGGAGGGAATTGGTCAGTTGGTCACCGCCACTTTGTGGGGCAAAGTTACACCCTTGTATGAGGGGGTTTAGGTGAATGGTAACAATTGCAGGAAGAGCTCCTGTAATAACTTGTCGATTCCCGCATCCCTCCCAAAGGTACAACCAGCCTTCCAATCGCTAGCTGGCGTTGGTAAATGAGCAGTAGGACGTGATGGGCGTCTTGCATGGCTGCCATACAGTTAAATATGACTCCTGTAATAACTTGTAATCATCCGTTAATACTATGTAATCATACTATGGTAAATTAACAATAAACACGAATATATATATATAATTGTATATAGCTTTGTGTGTATGTATGTACTCTTATTATTTATGCATCTGTGTGTGCATGTATGCATGTTTGCATGCCTCTGTATATGTATGTATGTATGTATGTATGTATGCATGTATGTATGTATGTATGTACGCATGCATGGATGTATACATGCTTTTGTGTACGTATGAATGCATTTATTTATGTATGTACGTACGTATGTATGTACGACGTTGTACGTATGTACAGTATGTATGTATGCATGCATGACTCCATGTGTGTATGTATAATAAGAACGTGTGGCGTTTACACATAGAGTGAGTCGTGTGTATTATGTGGTTGTAAATGAGAGCAAATTTACTCACTGCTCTCCAGAGGCGTTGACTCTCTCTTCCACAATCGTCCTTCGATGTCCTCCACGGAGACATTAATTTTCTCTGACTCACTCTTCTCGACACTTCAACGAAAAATGTCACAGGCCCAAACAACTCAACCTAGATTATTCGCTCTATGTTTACTCGTGTATTATTAGCCTGGGTGCAAATAAATAGAGTCGTAAAGCTATCAGAATGGATGGTAATAGCCATTAAATCTCTAGGAAAGCCAGCAGAAAGACGTCCGATGGTGTTGACCTTATTGATATTTATGAAGACGTTGGAGGAGATGAAGCTGCGAAATGGTGAAAGTATCTGGTTCTTGGGAATTCGGAAATCAACTACAGACAGACAAACAGACAGACCAGACCAGACCAGACAGACAGATAGAGAGACCAGACAGACAGACAGACAGGCAGACAGACAGACAGACAGACAGACAGACAGACAGACAGACAGATAGAAAAGACAGACCAGACCAGACAGACCAGACCAGACAGATCATAAACTGAAACTTATGTGGATTACGAATGCATTATAAATGCGTTGGTTTATTCTACTGACGATATCTAACAGTAGCTACGTCTGGATCTAAACACGCATATTTATTTCAAAGTCAAGGAAATAAAAAAATACTGTTAACATTGTAGTAAGCTCTACCAAATGTAATGCAACAGAAAATTAATTCAGAAAATTTTTTTTCCAGTGAAGCTTCGGGCAGCAGCATAACATTTTCGCAATCTGTGCGTTTGACTTAATGTTTCTACTGCATTGAGCATGTGTGTTGTGACGTTTGATTTCTTTCTTTCTGCCTTGGGGTGTATTAAAATACCTCTTAACTATGGGAGTGGGTGACTGGTTGCGCACCTGAATAACAGAGGATACACTTAGACCCGGATAAGTTCAGACATCACCATTTGAATGCTCTGGGTCTGATCCGACTTATTTAGTTAGGCCACAGAATTTGCGGCCCTCAATTTGTTAAACTGAACCATTTAGAAGGCGAGAATGTTTCTGCTAGAGTTAAAGATGAAAACTGGGAGGATGAAGGGTAAGTGGGTTACCACAATTATAATTACTAATATATTAATATTATAATTCTCCACACTGCATGCCGACAAATAACGTTTTTACGTAACACTCTTTGTCTGATTTTTGACACAATTCTGTCGATCATGGATAAATTTATGGTGTTCAACATTGCGATATGGTTTAGTTTAAGTGTAACCTACATAGCTGACAAGGGGCATGTGTTATATGTCGGAGTAGGTACGCGCCTTCATCTCGATAAATGATAATTATCTGTGTCTTTCCACAACAGACAGTTAATTGCAGGTACAGCGATCTGGATGCGTGCTATCGTAACATTATCGCCATCTGTGAATGCAACTCTATATTGGTAATTCGTTCAAGAAACCAGGTCTGCGATGACCTTTACAGCCAGACAGGCAGACAGACGCCTATAGACATAGCCAGACATACAGACAGACAGACATATTAGATCCTTGTATTGGGCACTCGCTCTGTCTGTATCACTGCGTCTCATTTCATACTAATCCTAAAATTATCAGCGTCATCCGACTGTGCTGCCACGGCTGCCGTAGCGACGGAGCCTCCAACTAATTAGGGACAACATAAATCTACGTCATCGTCCGATCGACCTTCGTACAAAGGATGTCCACAGGACGGAGGCTTAATCTTCAGATACGGAACACTTGTCCGGCTGCCGGAGCAGTATTTGCCACTGCCATCGTCGACATACGGTCGCCGGTGTATTTGCCACTGCGACGACGACGAAGCCGATCGTCCGTGTGTTTGCCGTGCTGCCGGAACATTAGCCACTGCGGTCGAAATACGTCTGCCGGAGCATTAGCCACTGCTTGCGGTCGACATGTGGCTGACGGAGTTTTTTCGCTGTGTGTTTCCTAGGCAGTCTTTTGTGGTGCAATGCGGCGCGATTGGTTATATACCATGATGGGAGAGAAATAAAAGACGGAGTGTATACGCGAAAGAAGTAGTCGTGTGTGACTGATGTGCCCGGCGTTTGCCTTTCTACTTGACCGATATAATGGTCTTCAGTTCAGAGATGGATGTGGGTCTCAGAGTTCTGGGAATGTAGGCGAGAAAATTGAAGGATCATTATATGGCTGCAAGAGCTCAATTAATGCAGTTGGGAAATCCCCTAGGTTAGGAGATCAAAAGACACGAGAACGCGAAAAAGAGAGTAAGAGGGAGAGAGAGGGAGATAGAGAGAGTGAAATAGAGAGTGTGTGAATGAGGGAGAGTGAATGAGAGAAAAAGAGAGATTTAATAAGTGAGATGCAGAGAGGAGGAAAAGAGAGATAGGAGAGAAAAAGAGAGCGTGAAAGAGAGAGAGAGAGAGAGAGAGAGAGAGAGAGAGAGAGAGAGAGAGAGAGAGAGAGAGAGAGAGAGAGAGAGAGAGAGAGAGGGAGGGAGAGAGACAGAGAGAGAAAGAGAGACAGAAAAAAGAGAGAGAAAGAGAGCGAGAATGAAAGAGAGAGAGAGACAGACAGACAGACAGAAGAAAGAATTAATAATCAAAGAGAGACAGAAAAAGAGAGAGTCAGTGAGAAAGAGAGAGAAGAGAGAAGAGAGAGAGAGAGAGAGAGAGAGAGAGAGAGAGAGAGAGAGAGAGAGAGAGAGAGAGAGAGAGAGAGAGAGAGAGAGAGAGAAAGGTAGGCAGAGAAAGAGAGAAAAAAGATTGTCGAGAGCCTATCTCTGAGAGAGAGAGAGAGAGAGAGAGAGAGAGAGAGAGAGAGAGAGAGAGAGAGAGAGAGAGAGAGAGAGAATGAAGAGAGAGAGAGAGACAGAGAGACAGACAGAGAGAGTGAGAGAGAGAGTGAGAGAGAGTGAGTGAGTGAGAGTGAGAGAGAGAGAGAGAGAGAGAGAGAGAGAGAGAGAGAGAGAGAGAGAGAGAGAGAGAGAGAGAGAGAGAGGGAGACAGAGAAAGAGAGACAGAAAAGAGAGAGAGTCAGTGAGAAAGAGAGAGAATGAAAGAGAGAGAGAGAGAGAGAGAGAGAGAGAGAGAGAGAGAGAGAAAGGTAGGCAGAGAAAGAGAGAAAAAGATTTCAAAGTCAATCTCTATCTCTCTATCTCTATCTCTGAGAGAGAGAGAGAGAGAGAGAGAGAGAGAGAGAGAGAGAGAGAGAGAGAGAGAGAGAGAGAGAGAAATGAGAGAGACAGAGACCGACAGAGAGAGACACAGAGTGAGTGAGAGAACAGAGAGAGAGAGAGAGAGAGAGAGAGAGAGAGAGAGAGAGAGAGAGAGAGAGAGAGAGAGAGAGAGAGAGAGAGACATGAAAGAGAGAGAGAGACAGACAGACAGACAGAGAGAGAGAGAGAGAGAGAGAGAGAGAGAGAGAGAGAGAGAGAGAGAGAGAGAGAGAGAATATGACCGCAGCACACAGTGGAGGAGACAAACACACAGGCGGAGACAGTGACAGTAACAGACAGAAAAGCAACTAGGTCACCGAATAATAAAAGAGACATTGAGCTCAGGTGTTGACAGACAACAAAGTAAATAAAATTAAAACACAATTAATAAAATTTATTAATCGCATCGTAATCGAATGTTGCTAAGGACGCAAGTAACCGTGACAAAGCATCACATGACGAATACAATCTGTGACTAAGATCAATAACCTGACAACCATTGTCTGAGATTTTATTGACAATGGATCGCCGTTTTCATAATATTATTCAGTCAGTTTTAACATCCGTTTGAAGTTTTCAATGACCTTGGCTATGTCGCTACTTAATACTCTTAGCCTATAGGTACAGCTAGAAAAATGTCAGTAGTAAATAGACTGCCAGACAGACAGGCAGACAGACAGGCAGATACACAAACAGACACACAACACACACAGACAGAATTGGATGGATGAATGGACAGATAGATGGAGATATAGACAGACAGACAGACAGATAGACAGACAGAGATATCCCTGCAAATTCTAGTGGCATGTTTTGTAAGGAATAAGGAATTTCAAGTGATACATGCTCACCGTTATGCACTGAAGCACCATAAAGTAAGAAAAAGCAGGGATCCTATTTTCCATGTGGAACTAATATCAGACGCTGGTTTGACGCTCTCCGGCCCTTGACCCGGCAATGGACGAATCACAAGGTCCTGAACACGGTACCAGTGCATTGCATGACTTTCCGTTTTAACATCCCAGCTTACATGTAGGCCTACACTAACACCAAAATAATTATGCGATGGTGTCTTATTAAATTTTAAGACATCTGAATCTCGGACTAGCATGGTCCGGACACGGGGACCTTGAATGTCTTGGCACCCATTGAAATGAGCAGCAGTGGTTAAGGATCTCACCACCCGATGAATTCATTGAAATAATGAGCAGGGTCGAGGCCATACGTTTCGTTATAGATAACCCCGTACATTTACATTATACTGCTTGGTGACAAAGGCACGCGTTCGCAAACGACTTGTCTGGTATTGTTACACGGGACCTGCTCAACAGGCGAGAACCCGCTATGTTTTCATTACAGTCCCAGCCACGTCTCTCCTTTGTCTTCATCCCTGGAGTAATTAGATGCACAGCTTAGTGGCAGAAACGTGAGCAG
The DNA here is from genome assembly GCA_020284085.1 of Aporrectodea caliginosa. Classification (NCBI taxonomy): domain Eukaryota; kingdom Metazoa; phylum Annelida; class Clitellata; order Crassiclitellata; family Lumbricidae; genus Aporrectodea; species Aporrectodea caliginosa. The sequence continues at coordinate 199,039 of JACEVL010001057.1, forward strand.
TCGGTCTTTCAACGTTGTGCCCAGTTCTAATGCTGTCTATTCGTTGTTGAATGTGCAAAATGAAAGGAAATGATGTTCTGCTGTGGGTTGGTTTTCATGCTTCAGAGTTGAACGTTCTATAGACACGTAAGAGTCTCATCCAATCAGGTTCAGCTAATTTCAGCACTAGAATAATAGTTTATTGGCAGGCGCAATTAATTATTCGTTACTTTAACTTGTCTTGACTTATTCAGTCTTGCCTAAACGTTTACCGTACCTGGTTTCACTCCTCTTAGGCTCTGCCGTGTCCTCCATGTGGTACATTTTCTAGTGATAGATGACTTTGCATTACCTTGTCTCGCATGAGCTCATTGTGTCTTACGTTATTACCTTATCCTGCATTATTTCATATAATCTCACTGTTTCTTAATCGACCTGACCTGGTCTTACATTATCTTGCATTTGCCTATGTGATATTGCTGTACCTTGCCTTACCTAGCATATACGTTGACATTGAAATGACCAATTGAACTAACTTCTCCCACGATCATTTAATGTTGCATATTCGTTTATTTGAAGGAAATCTTGCTGTCATAACGCAGCAAGTGGCAACGAGTCAAGATTATAGCTGTTCATTAGAGACTGAACAGTTCGATCCTATAGTCTGTGTTTCTAATGTGGCTAATTGGATTCGCTTACAATGCAGAGAGTGTGACTGGACTAATTTTCCTTGCTAGAAAGCAGCTAGTAACTATTTTTAAACATAAGACGAGATTTAAAAAATGTTTCTGTCGTCCTTTGCTGGGAGGGCAAATGGGTGTGGCCTGAGTCGCATGTTGTATAATTGTTCTCCTGTCGATCCCAACACATCCGTCGTAGGATGGCGACTGACTGGTCGTCATTTGCGTTCATTCGTCCAAGACAGCATCGCCTTCGTCTACGTCGTCATCTGATGTGATCCATAATCCTTTATGAACCCTCAAAGTCATCAGCGGTAAGCCCGCCACCTGGTGTCCGCGGAATGTTTAGACTCGGCTCTTACCAATGCAGGGATGTTTGTGTTCGGCTCAAAACAAAAATAAAGCCGTAAAAGCTGAACTTGTAGCATCCTATTTCGGTAGATGCAATTGGTAATCAGTGGTTTCTTCAACAACAAGACGTAGTCATTCTCCCTTGAAGATGATGATACTCCTCCTGGGCAGCGAACCACTTTAGCAAATGACAGGATTATTAGCATTTTCTGAAGTAATCCAATGTTATGTGTTCTAATATGATGTCATGCAATCCTATGCAACTTTGATGCAATGCATGCAACGCAAAGTAAGGTTAGGTAAAACAAAGTAGGCCTAATGGTGTGGGTGATTATGTAACGTAGGCCTATTTTCTTACTTCGTCTGATATATGAAAATCGTGCAAAAACAGTCTTTAATGTAATTATGATCAATACACATATAATTATAGACTGAATGTGATGTCGTCAGACACCAGAAACATGTCATTGATTCGGTAACAGAATTAAGACGAAGAAGATTATCATTAATTGTTTATAAGTAACTGTTGCAGCGTCGAGGCGTAATGCACAAGGCACAATCGATGGCGCACAAAACCCAGCCGCAATCTTCATATCACTATCCTGAAGATAAGAGGCAACACGCTGCGATGGACAAACAATGCTGGGAAACTTCGGACTTGAGTTTGTTGGTTGCTGTTTAATGACACTGTGTCATAACAAAGATGATTAGTGTCGCCCTCCTCCTTTCTCCAGGCTTGGGACTGGCACTACCACAGGTAGGGTAGTGGCAGAGTTGACTTGAGTTTTGAATCATGGCACTATAGATAACTATCAGAATGGATTGGGAGTTGAGCAGCGAATTGCACACGTTCAGACCAACCAGTGGCAATATGTGAGTCGTCATTGATAAGCCGTAGGTCGCTCAATACACCAGACCCACCTATTCGTTTACTGCACTATATCGTAAACACTGCGATATTGTCGTAAACTCTCAGTGTAGTAAATACCGTTTAATGTAATCACTGATGTAGGCTACTGTTGTAAACAAAACCTGATCTGTTCTTCGATTGCTTTGGTCGTCGTTCTGCTTCAATCAAAAGACCCTTTGACCCACCAGGAGAGCTTCTGGGAAAGCATGTAAACAGATGTCTTACTTTTCCGTTTCTTCTTTCTCCATTAAATTATTAATGTTCAAAATTTATCGGTTTTATCATAATTTCTATATACTTTTGCCTACAGATAGCAGTAATAAGATATAGGCTATACTGTACAAGGTCAAAGATATAGGCTATACAAGGTCAAGCTATGGTTACGATTTCTTAAGCTCAGCACATCCAATTACATTGAAAAGAATAGTATCGACAAAAATTCAATAATCGTCATCAAAGTGTCTGGTTTATTTGAAAGAAATCGAACGGACTTATGGCAAAATAATTATTAATCTGATGGAATTTATTTCTTAAACCGATTAACGATGACGGGTTTCGTTTGATTTCGTTAAAACATTAATCGTTGATGGTTCCGCGACAACTCATTTACATACTTTTTGTCTACCGGGTACGACATTTTGTCTACAGACATTTCGTCTACAGACATTTCGTCTAGAAGTGTACCTGTATCCATTAGGGCTAATCAATAGAGGCCGCTTTCTTATAGTTTCGCTAAAACGTGCTAAATATTCTCAGAAATCCAGCTTCTAATTACTGAAACGATCATTTTTATCAATCTATTGAATGGAAACTTAGACTAATCCATGCATCCAGCTTGGCATCCATCTTCTATTTACGGAGTTGGAAAAAATTATTTCGATCAATCCAGTTTCTATTTCAACACAGGAATGTTTTCATCAATCTCACTTCCATTTAGGGAAACAGTTTTTTCATCAATCGAGCTTCCATGTTAAAGTGACAATATCAAATAGCTTCGTAGACGAAATGTCTATCGGCGAAAAGTTTGTAGACGAATTGTCGTGACACCATTGTTGATACCTAAATCTTAAAAACAAATTCATGACCTGTCATGAGAACTTGCGAAATGTTGACGTTTTTAATTCTAAACCTGTTCGTGTTTCATTGTTTACAACATTTAGAGTCTACTGTGTTTTATTGAAGCCTCAATGTTCAAATTTCAGTTTGAAATAACATATTATATAGGGCCTTTGCAAAGGGCCTAACCTATATAATATTACATATAGAACATGTATAAATATATTTAAAACAAATCAGGTAAATTTTTAAGAAATCACGTTGGTTCTGCAGTCTATTCTTATTTATGTCTCTAACTGAAAACTGTTTTCTCGCCTGTCATTGCTTTTGGCAAATTTCGTGATGAATGCATTTTATGATTTCAGTTATTCGACAAAGAAGACAATGATTTTCGACAGATCGATATAAAACGTGTTTAATTAAATAGAGGCTTAAACTTATTGTTGATGAAATGATTAAAATCATAATAGAACCACGCACAGAGACTCCAGACAGAGTCAGACGTGCAGACAAGGTCAAAATTCATATTAAATTATCGACGCTACGCCCAGAATGTTTAGCTTATACGCATACGTCGGAGACATTGTTTGTTTCATTGATTTTATTGGTTCCAGACTGGCTTCATTATAATATAGGCAACACGTAGTTCTATGTCTATTGCGTGCATATATACATAGTCCGGTGTTCGTACGAAATGAACGCCCATATGCCTGCTCTGTGTATGCATGGCGATCTCGTGGAAGGACACCCGCGGGAGATTTTAGCCATAACAGTCACACTGAATCCGCGTTTGGCCTTCGCAACACCCCAAGACAAGACAGTTGCCAAGAGCGATGGTGTCGTAGCACCCGCCGTCTCCGCCTTTCACGCTGTTTCGCTATTCCTCTGACGCTATTCCGGTGACGCTATTCCGGTGACGCTATTCCGGTGACGCTATCCCTTTGACGCTATTCCGGTGACGCTATCCCGCTGACGCTATTCCGTTGACGCTATCCCGCTGACGCTATTCCGGTGACGCTATCCCGCTGACGCTATTCCGGTGACGCTATTCCGGTGACGCTATTCCACTGACGCTATTCCGTGACGCTATCCCGTTGACGCTATTCCGGTGACGCTATCCCGCTGACGCTATTCCGGTGACGCTATCCTGCTGACGCTATTCCGGTGACGCTATCCCGCTGGCATTTGTGGTGTCGTTGCATGCGCCTGTGTTTCGTATCCCTGGATGATAGGGCCAGCGAGCAGCATTCTTCTCGAACAATCCCTGGCATAGATATATGTTGAGCTTCGTTCTGCTATGCGTCTGTTCCACACAACATGCACTTGGGCAGTGCGTTGATAGGTACCTACATTGGAGCAGCTTCTAATCCATGATGAAGACGTCTGTGTAGCGCAATGTATCGTGGAAATTCTCAACAGGTTCTAATCAAAATACGTCCTGTTCCGAAACTGTTCGGCTAAAAAAATTTTGCACCTATTTTAAATTGTCCTTTCAGATCTGTAAAATATCAATGTTCTAGCTCACGTCTGTGGTATGCATGTGGGTAAATACACACATGCATACATATTACATACATACATATATAATACATGCATACATCCACATGCATTATAGTCATATATATATATATATATATATATATCCGTGCGTTTACATAGGCCTACATACATAATTATGCATGCATATATACATGGATACATACAATGTCATACACACAATCTGCTCTATTCTATTCTATCATATCCAACTGTGTTCTAAAATCGACGTTATCATAATAGACGAGAAAGCAGAAGAAATCTGGGAACGATGGGTCCTATAGCTCCATCGATGCATGCGCCATTTCTAATATTATCCTATTCCGTGGTAAGCTATTGTTATTCCATCCCAGTGAACAACGGAGTCCTTCAATATTTACGACTGACTGCAGTTCAGTCCTACATTGGTTGGCTGCCTCCGCTTAGTATCAGTTCAATGCAGCACTGGATATGTCATGCAAACTACGACCACACGGTGCCTCCTCCTCCTTCTCCTCTTCCTCCTCCTCTTCTTCCTCCTCCTCCTTGTCCTCCTCCTTGTCCTCCTCCTTCTCTTCTCCTTCTCTTCCTCCTCCTCCTCCTCTCTTCCACCTCCTCTTCCTCCTCCTCCTCCTTCTCTTTCTCCTCCTTCTCTTCCTCCTCATCTTCTCTGCCTCCTCTTACTCTTCCTCCTCTTCCTCCTCTTCCTCCTCCTCTTCCTCCTCCTCCTCCTCCTCTTCCACCTTCTCTTCCTCCTTCTCCTCCTCTTCTTCCTCCTCATCCGCCTCTCCTCCTCTTCTCCTCCTCCTCCTCCTCCTCCTCCTCCTCCTCCTCCTCTGGCATTTGCCAACGACTCCAGATGTCGTCCAGTGATTGCAAATGACTCTGACTGGGGAGTCAGTCGGACGTAATGTCCTCTGGCGATGTTCATCTGTCTATGTCCAGACTCTGACCTTTTCATCTTTATACATGTAGGTCTATGCATGGATCCCTACACTCGCAATAGCGCCTTGTAGCTATGTATGTAGACACCTACCATTGCTTGGTGCCCAATGTCCTTGAAACCACGTCTTATTCCCACCTTAAGACTGTTCTCTTCAGCCGGGATTCTATCGGGAGTGCTTCCGAGTAGATAACCATGAAAGGTCGCTGTATGTATATAAATCTCCGAAATTAATAGCGCCTTGTCAAGGATCTTGACAATTACTATACAGCGCCTTGTAAGTAGCTCAAAAGAGCGTTGCCTGCGCCAGTCTATATGATGGGTTCAATGTCGTTAAGAGTAGAAATGTCATTATAAGGAGTAAACAATACAGAAAACTAGCACAGTCACCAATGGCGAGCCCACGCACACACGTAGAGCCAACCAACGGATTTCTATCTTTGACCCTCTACATCTCTAAGTGCTCAATATTCATTCCTCTGGCTAAGGTTGCGTTCAGCTACCTCATCCTAGGAGGCGCAAGCGAGTACTGCCTTCAATTCAATTCCTACCCTAATTTATCCAATCCCCACGCTTTATAAGCTTTCTCGTCCTCAACGAAACCTCTTTAGTAGCTTCTGTCTCTGTCTGTCTCTGTCTCTTTCTCTGTTTATGTCTTCTGTCTTTGTCTCTGTCTATCTGTCTCTCTCTGGTCTCTACGGCAACCAGACGCGGATCTCCACTGGGCATCTCTCTTCACAAGACAGCGCTCGTGAACAAGCTGGTGCCCACCGCTCATCTTTCCAGTAGCGCTATAGAAATGTGGAGTTTACGATTACGATTACTGACGCGGAAGTATCAGCCCATTTCCAGGAATCTAATCGTCGTCCTCGGGCTCTTTACGCGACGAACGTACCTTTTGCTCCTCCAACACTCAGATCGTCGCAGCCAAATTAAATCAGAGGAAAATTAGTCCAAAAGAACCGTTGAGCTAAATTCGCTCTCATGCATAATACAGAACGATTCCTATCGGTTAATATCTTTACCTCATCCAACAACTACTGCATATTGGATTATCTCCCCTACAGACTCACTGTCGCTATATAAAGCTAATTGCTCGATTGCTTTGCATAGTTTCAGCAGCTATTGTGTTGTTGTTTCTCTCGTGTAGGATAATTGTGTTAGATATTCGCCATTTTTTAACTGTAGAGACTTTGTTCTGTTCTGGCCTACAATAGATTAAATTAGGCGGTGGCCTATTCGGTCAACACAGACGGTCTATGGTCTAACGATTGCGAGTTCGAGCTTACCCTGGAGACGTTGTTTGTCCACACTTGTCTTTATAAGATGTGGCATTGGTGAAAGCTGGGAAGTAAGCGTCAGAGTCTTGCTGGTCTAAAGGCCGAAGAACGGGAATGATTTGTCCCCATGCTACATAATGGGACATGGGGACTTTACTAACATTTACTAATATAATATTACTTTACTGATATAATATTACTTTACTATTATAATATTACTCTGCTAATATAATATTACTTTATTAATATAATTTTAGTTTCCTACTTTACTAATATTGGCACCAATATTGTGGGGCGCGGTGGTGTAGAGGTATGTTCGGTTTGCAACGGAGGGTTGCGGGTTCGAATTGTCAAGTGATTGTTTGGTGCCTTGCAATAAATGGTTGCGGGTTCGAATCCATCAAGCCATAGGGATGGGCAATTCCTTCACTAATTGCTCATACCGTACGCTTCAGCGTGAAATCCGAATATGTCCGCGCTGTAATATGAGCGCCTCTGAGTAGAAATCTTGAAGGGGCGCTTATTATATCTGAAATGAAATTAAATGAAATGAAATATGCACTAATTGGCACATCAAATTTACTGTATCGACGCAAATGTGAAGTTTTTGCCCCCCAGTATTATCAAACATCAAGTACGTCAATAAGTTGCCCAAAAAATTACATTCAATTATCCCTTGTAAATACCTGGCATTTAAGATCCGTAAAATCGTAGTGTTGTCGATACAAATATTGATTTTGTTTACTTATGAATGTCTTAGCCAATAATTATGTTTATATTGAGTTTTTTTTAAAGTTTCTATAACCTAGTGATAAGTTAAAACCGAATCTCTTTATCGCTCTAGTAAATGTGTGTTTAACTTTGAGTTTGCAAACAATTCACAACTACCCATTGAATAAATTTAGAAGCCAAATCAAGTAAAGATGGGCCTGAAATTTGATATGTCTGCTAGTTCAAGAGTAGTTTCATTAGTATAGATGACGCACTATGCAGGCATGAGCAAAGTACAGACGGGAGGGATCATTCATTCAATGGGAAATTGATAATATTATGTATATAATAACGATAAGGCCTAGAGCATCAAAGTACTCTTCAGAGGCGAGATAGTGTCAACAACAGAGCGTTTATTAGTTCAGACAAAGGCGAGTTTGTGAACCTTAATTCGCAAGAGTTGCTGGATATACTAAGTGCGTTAAGACTGACGTCGAGGATTCCTGATAGAGATGTTTGTCAGATGCATAGAAACTAGTTGATTTCAATCTGAACCCGACACTTAATCTGGAAAGAATTACAGTCAGTTTTGCTGTGGAGTTCATGGTGCAGCCGTGTACGCAGATCAGGTTAATTCAAAGCCAGCCACAAGGTTTCTGCGATGCAGAACTGTCAGCAATATAATCAGTTGAATATGCAGTTTTTGCAGATGAAACAACTTACGTCGCACAACTGTGCATTGTTCTGTGAACCTATAATTAAGATCAGAAGGAAGACGGGAGTGGCACCACAGCGTCCCAAATGACTTCTGAACAATGGCTGTTGTGTATTTTGTCTGCTACAACTGAAGGCATCTAATGACGCAGAGGTCTAAGCATGCTTACAGATGTAAAAGCAAACAAGAACTTGGATAAACTCCTTTGCACACCTACACGCATACTTCACTAATTGCTCAACCGAAAATACTTTCTGCATCCGAAGCCTCAACTGCCCTCAAACCCTCAACCTCAACGCACAAATATTCGGAAAAAGTAGGCCTACTTGAGTCACTTGACTATGGAGTAGGTCATTCCGTACATAAGAACTGACTTTCTTGACATTAACCTTGATCATGATGCGCCGTCAGTTGTCGCTGTATGTATTATACAACTGCGCTATAGTGTTGCAAATCACAATTACAATGAAGTTGCTAATTGGTAATCGTAATTCTCATCTCCAAACCTCTAAAGCGCCACTTGAAAGCTAAGCGCAGGGCATCAGCTTATTCAAGAGCGCTGCGTCGAGTCACAGGGATTGTCCAAAGGGTAGTCCGATTTCCAGGTGGTCAGATGGGGAGAGTAGCTGTAAAGGGCGAGAGTGGGAAGGCTGAGTATCGGATGAGTAACGGTATGAATTCTTGAAGAAATTATACTTCGGTGGAAAGTCCGACTGGTGACAGATAGAGGAGCCCAGCGGCGCCGCCAGGATTTTAACTGTGTACGCACAATAACCCGGAGACGACACGTAGGCCGGGGCCCGGGGGATGAAGGTCAGTGGAGGGATACGATGAACGGGCGTCCGAAGGACGATCGCTGTGGCCTGCAGCGCCGAGCAGGGGAGGGGTTTGGGGAGGGAGATGTGCCCCTCCTCACTTAAAACTTTTTTGAATGTCCACACTGTAATTTTAAGCAGTCATCGGAATAAAATTGCTTCATCATCTCAATGCTTGTTGGAACCAGATGTCACTCGTTGCTAAGATGTAGTTTGAGTCGCGTTTGACTGCAGACAATACTAGCAAACCAGACACTTATTGAATTTAATATAAAAACTAGAAAATACGTTCAATTTCTAAGAGTGCTATAAGCCTTAAGGTCAACATTTTGCTGACCAGACATAATTAGCATAAATAGTTTATAAATGGTACACAATCCAAACGAGAAGGATTCAACTACCGAATCGTGAAGCCATGAGGTAGTTTTAATAAATGTTCAAGGAACACAACATTTTGAAATTTTATATCTTGAAATTTGACAGATAGCACTTGAGAGAAGCCATTTAGGTGTACAAATATAATATTTGTACACATATCATTTCAACAGTAGATTATACTCATTATTATATGATAGTATCATAATTTATTTTATAATAGTAAATAATGTCATTATACCATATAATATCAATAGATTATTTTTTAAGTCGTTAGATTATTTTCTAAATCGATAGATTATTTTATAAGTCGATAGATAATTTCCTAAGTCGATAGATTATTTTCTAAGTCGATATATTATTTTCTAAGTCGATAGATTATTTTCTAAGTCGATAGACTTATTTTCTAAGTCGATAGACTTATTTTCTAAGTCGATAGACTAATTTTCTATGTCGATAGACTTATTTTCTAAGTCGATAGACTTATTTTCTAATTATTTTCTAAGTCATATTTTCTAATTATTTTCTAAGTCATATTTTCTAATTATTTCATAAGTCATATTTTCTAATTATTTTCTAAGTCATATTTTCTAATTATTTTCTAAGTCATATTTTCTAATTATTTTCTAAGTCATATTTTCTAATTATTTTCTAAGTCATATTTTCTAATTATTTTCTAAGTCATAATATTATTTTCTAATTATATTCTAAGTCATATTTTCTAATTATTTTCTAAGTCATAATATTATTTTCTAATTATATTCTAAGTCATATTTTCTAATTATTTTCTAAGTCATATTTTCTAATTATTTTCTAAGTATATTCTAAGTCATATTTTCTATATTTTTTTCTAAGTCGATAGACTATTTTCTAATTATTTTCTAAGTCGGTAGACTATTTTCTAATTATTTTCTAAGTCGATAGACTATTTTCTAATTATTTTCTAAGTCGACTTAAAAAATAATCTAAGTCGATAGATTTTCATAGGCCTTTTTGAAAAATTATCGGAAACGACCTGTTGTAAATAGGCCTAATGACGTTACTGACGTTGTTTGCACTACTATGGTTAGTAAGTTAGTATAGTTTTCTTAGCCTACTACAACTAATTCACTAAATGCAATCTTCGAAAATTTCTCAGCGCCCACAAAACCCTTAATTAGTCTTTCTTAATACCCCATTATTAAGTCTTCATTGCACACCCCAACTCCAAGTGGATCAATTTCTGACCCCCCAGTCTTTTTTCTACAATTCTCATAGGCCTACTAGAGAACAGTAGCCTAATGTACGGGGAGAAGTGAGATCTGTTGGACAAAGGTCGGAGGATAGGCTAGTTTGTTTAATTGCTGGCGGAGGCCAATAATGAGGAATTCTGTTTTTGAACGGTTAAGATATAGCATAGCAGGTTAGCGGTCATCCAGGCTGAAATCTGAGTGATGATGTTGAGTAAGTGATTTAGTGCACCTGGAAGAGAGTGAGGCATAGAACGAGTATGCGAATATTACGAATATTAAAATTTTTAGAAATTGACTAATATTGACGAATATTAAAACTGGCCAACGAATATTAAGAATATTAATTTTTTAGTTTTTTTAATTCTTCAACATCCGGGATTAATTTTTTTTAAATCATTGCCAAAAATATGCATAAGAATAGTTACATATTAGGCCTACAGTTACTCAGCCAAGTATACAGACCTATATGGTGGGTAAAATCATTCTTGACATTATATTGAGCGACGTGGCTAGGTATTTGGGCGCCAATACCAACAATAGAGATTTCACTTTTTTCATTTGCAATTTTTCACTTCTTAGCCTTTCAGCGCTGTACGCATTTGCGTAAGTGCGTACGCCTAACGGCGCCCCTGGAGGAGCCTGAGGCAGATGGTGGTGGTTGATTTGGTAGTGATGATGGAGGAATAGAAAATTTGCGGAATTCAAGGGGAATCGTTCCAGAGGCGTAGTTCAATGTGCGATATAGCTCGGTTGCAGAATTTGAGATGAGTAGTGACCGGGGTTCGAGATAGACTGAGACATGAGTATGATCGGGTAGAGCTTCTAATACATTACGTAGCATCATAATCTCCCAGCATGTAGTCCTACAGTATACGTTGGCCCCTTATTGGGGACCTTAGGATTCGTCCATTCCCACTGAAGGGCCAAAAGCTGTAAATTAGTGTCTCCCTTACGTCTCCCGCAAGGAATACGGGAGCTTTGCTTTACTGTTGATGATTGCATGCAATAATGCAGGAATCATAAATTATGTACCAGTGTAAGTGGCGCATAATTATTATGTGTGCTGTTGACACTCTGGTACTTATTATGAGCGCTTGTATTCGACATAATTATAAAAACGTCTAACTCAATTACGTGTATTTAATAAGATTCAATATATTGCGTGCACAACACTTGTAGATAAGAAACAGAAGAAGATGAGCAGTCCCTTACGCTAACCCTACGAATATGAAGTGTTAGCTGCTTCATTTCCCACCAAGGAAATCAACTACCATGACAGGTTCCTGACTCTTATGCACAATAACAAGAGTAAAGCATTTACAAATATAGGAAGGATACAGTACTCCTATTGTATTTGTCCTACGATGATTGTACACCGTAGTGAAGCTCTTCTGCAACAGGTTTAGTAAATGATATGCGTACTTACTTACTTATATCAGGGCGGGTGGCCAGCTCTTTCTTTCTCTCGCCATCTTATCTTCCCACTGACAGTGTACATGTACATTCAGTGTACTCGAAACGGCTGAATTGACTAAGAGACGCAGGTGGAGAAAAAAAAATTTCATGACGGCGCATCAATCGATGGCGCTGAGCCATTGTGAGTGAAGGAATAATTGCTCAAGGTCACTACACAAGTACACAGTAACCGTCTCAGATGAGGCTAGAACCCGTACTCTCACCGTTATAACAAGGCGACCGCTCTAGCCAGTCGGATATCGTGTCTCGCCACTATAGCGCACTGGAAAGAGCATAACCATAACCATAACCATCAATTTATTGTTCCAAACATTGGCAAAGTAACATTTCGCTGTACAAAGAAGAAAAATCGGTTGGTAACAAAAGGGAACCCAGAAGGGACCAGGGTCCCGCTGGTTAGGGCATCTATATACGCAGTCAGTTGCTAGATGGTTAACAGAGGTTATCTTGTACAGAGCATTCATGATAAACGTAAAGTACATGTACAATTTTTAACGTACTAGTACAAAGTATTAAACCTTAACTAAGCAAAAATAAACAGAATAAGGGGTTAGAACCCAACTAATCGCTCTGATGAGTTAACCATAGGCGTAATTGATGTTTAAATAGCTTTAAATTTGAGATACTGCGAAGGTCTTGGGGTATTCTGTTCCATTCCACTGGGCCAACACATCTGATCGAGAATTTACGAGTGTTTGTACGTGCAAATTCATTTCTGTATGAGGCTAAGATTCTTGTATTATGTGAGTGAATGTCCGAAGCTAGGCTATAGAAGTTGGCATGGGAGCTAGGCAGTGTGTTGTAAGTATATCTATGCATGAATTCATTGATCTGCAGTTGTTTGATTTGTGCAATTTTTAGAATACCGAGCTGCATGAATAATTGCTTAGTGTGAGAATTATAGGGGGAGCCAGCTATTAATCTAACAACTCTTTTTTGCAAAACATTTATTCTGTGGAGTCGAGAATTGTAGTTTGATGCCCATATCATGTTACAATAGGCAATGTATGGATAAATCATAGAATAGTATAAGGTGAGCATAATGTTAGTAGGTAGCAGGTAAGATATTCGTTTTATTATTCCTATATTTTTGGCTATTTTTAGTGCTATTTGCTCAATATGAATGTTCCAGGTAAGATGTTGGTCTACGTAGACTCCTAAGAATTTTACAGATTTTACTTGTGGGATGTCAGTAGTGTCTATTTGGACTTTTCCTTTCTGTTGTGGGGTTGATTTCCTATGAGAGCAGAAGAGAATATAATTAGTTTTTGCCAAATTAAGAGATAGTTTATTTGCCTTGAACCAGTCTGACACTAGTAAGAGTTCTTGGTTAAGGATTCGAAATACTTCATCATAAGATTTGTGTGAGAAGAAGACATTGGAATCATCTGCAAACAGTACAAAGTTGAGGATAGAGGATGCATTAGGAAGGTCATTAATATATATCAAAAACAACAACAGGGGACCCAGTATAGATCCTTGAGGAACTCCAAATTTGATTAATTTAAATCTTGATGTTGTGCCATTGCATTTGACTTGCTGTTGCCGATGAGTAAGATAATCATAGAGTATACTATTAAATTAATTGTAATAGGATAATGCTTTATCATGTACGTTCTTTTGACAACAAACAAAGCTAGTCTTGTTTCTTGGACTCTTGAGTCCAGTGTTGCGTAAACGCTATGTTGTTTTGTAAAGGCGCTTGGTTCTTCCATAACATTACATAATATCCCTCCACAAGTGAACATAGCACACGCACCTATATAATTATACATCATAGATGTTTATTATACTTGTTTGATGTTATTCATACTGCTATCTCTATATATATACATACATGTACATAGATTGCGTGCATTTATGTGTAAGTATACATATAATAATAGAGACAGAAAGAGAGAATAGCCTTTTGTTCTACCGCGACGCAACGAAATTCCTGCGGAGCGTCAGTTATTAGACAGTTGTTGAGTGATGCGGACTATTTTAAGTGCACAGGAGATGCTTTGGTCTGTTGCGGCTGCAGCAGGTTGCTACTGTCTCACCAGCGAACAGGTGTTGTCGGCCAGGATGCCTCACTAAACAAACCGACAATAACCAAAAAACAACATAGACTACAAAATGTCACAATAGCATATACATTCATCCACTTTTATGCACACGCTTATAGAGGCCCACCTAAAAATACAAAATACATGTGTGCATATAATTTATATGTATATATAATTATATGTATATAAATATATATATATAATATGCCTTTAGACTATATATAGATTTGCAACACGTAGAACTTTATCGCATATCGATACACGTGCGGTGGTGAAAAGAGTTGAGTAAAATATCATATGACATATATCTAGGACACAATGGATAATTATAGATGTAGTATATCCATAGTGTGTTATATAGGCCATGCAATATTCAAATGCAGCATCGACATATATATATATATATATATATATATATATAACATATATATATATATATATATATATATATATATATATATATATATATATATATGTCAACATATAGATCAATATATATGTTCTTCATAGTTATACATATATATATGTGTGTGTTTATATGTTCTTCATATAATATTGTCTAAATCATAGACAAATGCATATAAATATATATACATAGAGAAGAACCGTCCATATAATATATAATTATCAGCAACCGCATCAATTCCTGATGCCAACCATTTGGCGGCGATGGGTACAAATAAATTACCTTCATTGTTCCCGGTCATTTGTCAAGTCCTCTGCATGCCCTTAGTGTTAGTCCAAGCAATATTGGATCTATATTTTCATTTACTGTATATATCCAGCTTAGTTTTACGTCTGTGTGTGTGAGTGTGTGAGTGTGTGTGTGTTTTGTTTGTGTGTGTGGAACATATGTAAGCCTATGTACAGGTATTAATATGTGCATAGCGATCGATTTTGCATTTAAATGCTACGGTTGGCAGGGTGTGAATGGCATTTTTATAGCAGCATATATCTCGTTTCGTGATGCGAACGTTGGCCGTTGATAAACACGGCTACAGGTAGCACGACATGATGATGCATTTATTGCACTTAATTGCGTTTCCTGCGCAGAGACAACGGGCGGACGTCTGCCTAATCTATTAGCCCTAAAGACCACCGGGTTTTAATAATTACCGGAAATTAATACGGTAAGACATGGAACTTTTCTTGGGATGATGATGTCTCTTATTTTATGGCTTAACCAATGTAGGTTGTAGCACGTGGGACGAATGGCTAGAGCGCTCGACATGTAACGCGAAGAGAACGGGTTCGGGCCTTCACTCAGGCAGTATTGTATTGTATTGTATTGTATTGTATCTGTCAATTTATATAGCGGTCAGTGTGTAGGGATCTTGAGCAAGTCCTTCGCACACAATCGCTCAGTGCTGTTGATGTTCTGTCGTATGACCACGTGTGCACTTCCGAACTTTTGAATGAGTGGGATATCAAAAAGAGTTGTGTTTTATTCTGTATTATGAATGGCATCAAATTTCATTGTCAATGTCTGCTAATGACACCCAGGTTCTGTTCTTAACTTCCAAATAATTGTTATTATTATTACTAATTTAAATTTGATTAAATTTGTAAATTTATTAAATTTGTAACGCGCACCCGGTGACAATGAAAATTTAATGTGAATCTCAAGTGCGGATAGTCAGCCGCCAGGAGAAGAGAAGACGCAGTTAGATGTATGTATGTATGTATGTATGTATGTATGTATGTATGTATG
Source organism: Aporrectodea caliginosa (assembly GCA_020284085.1). Taxonomy (NCBI): domain Eukaryota; kingdom Metazoa; phylum Annelida; class Clitellata; order Crassiclitellata; family Lumbricidae; genus Aporrectodea; species Aporrectodea caliginosa. The sequence continues at coordinate 214,836 of JACEVL010001057.1, forward strand.
TATGTAGCCTAATAATAATAATAATAATAATAATAATAATAATAATAATAATAATAATAATAATAAAAATAATTACGACAATTTATATGAATGTATGCATGGAATGCGCGCGATCCCCTAACTGTTCTGCATCGTGGCTCAGCTAAAAGACGCGTAGGCCTACTTGATGATCGCAGGCAACGAGGAGGGATGTAAGGAGTTAGTAGTGGTGATCGAAAGTTGTAAGGAAAATGAGATGTGTGTTGGTGCTGAGAGCTTTGTAGGTCAAACAGATCCATTTAAATGTTATTCAAAAGGAAGCCAATGCAGCTGATGGAGTAGGAATACACTACGCGACCTAAGGAACTTTGGCTGCGTTGCATTCTGCTGAGTTCAAGGTCTGAGAGACCCACAAAATCGAATTAGCATTATAAGCTTAATCAAGGCGAGAGGACAAGGCAATTGTGAAGGCAACTGCGCATTTGTATATTTTGTCCTTGAAGTTCTACCAATCAAGCATACACATATGCAATTACACAGGATATAGCGGTTTGCAACATGTTCTTAGTCAGAGCCGACCTGATGAGACGTATTGCCGTGATGAGACAGAAACAAGATTTACAAAGGTTTGTTATGTGCGGTCGGAATGTCAGTTTACTGTCCAGGGTTACCTCAAGTGTTTAGACAGTATCTGATTGTGGCACAACAGTGCCTGCGAGGTCGATGCTAGAATGCAGCAAAAGATAAAGCAGGCCTCGACGATAACCGTGAACATTTTGGGCATAGATTAAATGTCCCCGCACAATAGGCCTGTTTACTTCGAAGAATAGAATAGAACTTACTATACAATTTATAAGAAATTTGGTTATCATGCTTCCTGGGTCTTTGATGGAGAATGTGGCGGTGGCGGTGGTAGTGATGAAGGCATGATGATCATGGGCGCCCGCAGGATTTTTTGCAGGGGGGTCAGTCACGGCCGAGAGAGTTAATTGCGCTATAATATGTCATTAAAAACTAAACTCACATAATTACATATTGTCGATCTAAAATTTCTTTCTACACTTACTGATGTAGCACGAAGAGTGAGATATATTTTATAAAATACTGACAGATTGCGGAGTCCTGGTGCCATGTGTTTTTCTGTAAAAACCGGTTTTCCACGGATTTGCGTTTAGGCCCAATATTTTAAGCTATTATGATACAATTTTTAATTACATCCAGTTTATCACAATTTAGAGCTAATTTAATTTATTTCAAGAATGTGATTGCTTTCATGCCTACCAAATAGTCTTCGTTTCGTAGCAGTTCAATTCAATGTGCGGGTCGCGAATCCGAGAGCCACTTGTTGAGAAAATTCAATTGATGCAATAGGCATAAAATTATATCCAAGACGCTGTGTGATTTGTCTTCAGATGCCGTCTGGGCAGACTCGAGGGCCTCTATATATCCAGGGGTCCGTGCCCGACTTCACTAGAAATTTGATATAAACTTATACTACAAACTCTTGGGAGCATGAGAGGCCGGAATGTTATATATATATATATATATATAATATAAATATAAATATAAATATATATATATATATAGCTTGATGATAGATGTGTTTAAGCTGCCTGCCTGATGCTGGCTTGGCTATGTTTGGAAGAGGTATCACATATCGAGGATGACTTCGACTGTTCATGCGTTTCGCGTGTGAATGACTGTTCCACATTGGAAGTGTTCGCCTACATCCCGAGAGTGAGACACTCGGAGACTGAGGGTCAAATTCAGGGTCATGCTAATCTTCCTTGACCTGTCGATGCTGTTAGTCTCTCTACATGTATACCCTTACTCCTTACTTATTCCCTATACTTACATACGTTAAGAGAGACAGAACATAAATACTTGGGGAAGTACAGTTGAACGTAGACCTAGCACACTCAGTCGTGATGAGCAGTTGTCTATATTGGGGTTAAGAACTTAATAATAATAATAATAATAATAATAATAATAATAATAATAATAATAATAATAATAATAATAATAATAATAATAATAATTACCATAATTTATATGTATGCATAAAATGCGCGATCCCCTATCTGTTCTGCATCGTGGCCAGCTAAAAGACCCGTACTTGATGATCGCAGGCAACGAGGAGGGATGTAAGGAGTTAGTGGTGATCGAAGGTTGGAAGGAAAATGGGAGGTGTGGTGGTGCTGAGGCTTTGTAGGTCAACCAGGTCAATTTAAATGTTATTCAAAAGGAAGCCAATGCAGCTGATGGAGTAATAATAATAATATTCTTTATTGAAACAATCCGGTTGACAAACTGCAACCGGTTACAGTGTACAGTTATGCAATTGAAACAATTCACAAGAACACAAATGACAGAAGACATAAATCTTAACTACTAGCAGAACAGACAACCTGCAATATGACTGCACTACGCGACCTAAGGAACTTTGGCTGCGTTGCATTCTGCTGAGTTCAAGGTCTGAGAGACCCACACAAATCGAATCAGCATTAAAAGCTTAATCAAGGCGAGAGGACAAGGCAATTGTGAAGGCAACTGCGCATTTGTATATTTGGTCCGTGAACTCCTACCAATCAAATATACACACATATGCAATTACACAGGCTATAGCGGTTTGCAACATGTTCTTAGTCAGAGCCGACCTGATGTGACGTATTGGCGTGATGTGACAGAAACAAGATTTACAATGGTTTGCTATGTGCGGTCGGAATGTCAGTTTACTGTCCAGGGTTACCCAAGTGTTTAGACTGTATCTGATAGTGGCACAACAGCGCCTGCGAGGTCGATGCTAGAAAAAAAAGAGAAAGCAGGCCTCGGCGCGAACCGTGAACATTTTGGACATAGATTATTTGTCCCCGCACAATAGGCCTGTTTACTTCGAAGAATAGAACTTACTATAAGCTTACAATTTATAAGAAATTTGGTTATCACGCTTTCTGTGTCTTTGAAGGAGAATGTGGCGGTGGTAGTGATGAAGACAAGATGACGACATTGAAGTTGATAATGATGATGATGACAATAAGGATGACGATAATGCCAATAATGACGACAGTGATGATGATAAATGGTGAGAATAACGGCTACTAAGAATTGATATCGAATGGGAATTGTAAGGCAATTGCGCTGCTGTATATTTAGTCCTTAAACTCCTACCAATCAAAACCCGGATGTAGAAGTCGTACTGGCTTTTCAACGCTTTCTCCTCTTGTCTTTTCTCTCCTCCTCCATCTCCTCCTCTCCCTCCTGCTCCTCCACCTGCTCCTTCTCCTTCTCCTCCCTTCTTCTCCTCATTCTCCTCCTCACCACCTTCATCTTTCTCCTCATTCTCCTTCTTTTCATCATTCTCCTCCTCACCGCCTTCCTTCTTTTCCTCCTAATTCTCCTCCTTCTTCTGCTGCTCATTCTCCTCCTCCTGCTTCTCCTCCTCCTCCTTCTCTTTTCCTTCGCAGCGTGAAATGTTTTGACCACTTCAGGTTTCTCAACAAAGCAACTGCCTCAGTCACAGGAATCGAAATGACTGGATAATGGATATACACATCGTATCTTATCCACCCTGTGTATCTATTCCATACATCTGTTCATATTAAATAAACCTATGTATATATATACATACATACATATTAAATACCTATATATATACATACATACATATATATCAAAGACATGTTTCTCAAACATACACATATGCAATTACACACTGTCCACGGATCAAATATACACTCTCAACATACATAGATTTAGTATAAATATATTTATATAATAAAGTTATATAGGTTATATATATGTATGCATATGATACAGCAAACACTGGGAGCAGTAGATATCATATGTAGTGTTATAATATATGTGGCATATACAGATGGTGGGTAAATATATCAAATGGCCTTTTTGTCCTGCGGAAGAAACCCGTTGGTCGTCGGTGTTTTCAGCTGCCAGATCTTGTATACACTGTTCCCTCGACTGGATCTGCAGGAGACGGCAAGCGACCGGCGGTCGTCGTGTTTCTTGGCGATTGCCATCGGTCAGATTGACTTCGACCAGTATAGAACCACACGCTGGACTGGATGTCGTCTCTTCGTCCACAAATCATGCACGCCTCTTTTCCTCATGCTAATCCACGTCCGTTCGTTCATGTGTTGACGAAGCCGATCAGTTGTTGCAGGAAACGAGATTTCGTGGTCGAAGACAGACTGACTTTTAGTCTTGTAATGTAATGTGATGTAATGCCATTCATTTGGCGACCTCTATCTCTCCGATGTCGAATGCAGAAGGTGTCAAACGATGGCGCGTCAAAACCAAGCGTAAATATCAAGATCATTCGCTGAGATTTGTAGAGTAATAGCGTTATCTCTTGACTAATTGACTAATGTCTTGAACTGTTGAGTAATGGCGTGTTCTGTTGAGTAACTGCGTGATCTGTTGAGTAATGGCGTTATCTATTGAGTAATGGCATGATCTGTTGAGTAATGGCGTGATCTGTTGAGTAATGGCGTGATCTGTTGAGTAATGGCGTGATCTGTTGAGTAATGGCGTGATATGCTGAGTAATGGCGTGATCTGTTGAGTAATGGCGTGATCTGTTGAGTAATGGCGTGATCTGTTGAGTAAAGGCATGATATGCTGAGTAATGGCGTGATATGCTGAGTAATGGCGTGATCTGTTGAGTAATGGCGTGTTCTGTTGAGTAATGGCGTGATCTGTTGAGTAATGGCGTGATCTGTTGAGTAATGGCATGATATGCTGAGTAATGGCGTGATCTGTTGAGTAATGGTGTGATGTGTTGAGTAATGGCGCGATCTGTTGAGTAATGGCGCGATCTGTTGAGTAATGGCGTGATCTGTTGAGTAATGGCGCGATATGCTGAGTAATGGCGTGATCTGTTGAGTAATGGCGTGATATGTTGAGTAATAGCGTGATCTGTTGAGTAATGGCGTGATATGCTGAGTAATGGCGTGATCTGTCGAGTAATGGTGTGATGTGTTGAGTAATGGCGCGATCTGTTGAGTAATGGTGTGATGTGTTAAGTAATGGCGTGATCTATTGAGTAAAGGCATGATCTGTTGAGTAATGGCGTGATCTGTTGTTCCCTGTGCCATTGTTTACAATATCGTTACGTTTTTCTGTCTGTGCGGTAGGCCCGACGGTATGGAATGGCTTCCCTCTTGAGCTGCGCCTGTTCCTTAGGTCACTGTCTGACCCATTCTATAAGTTCTTGAAAACTGTTCTTTTGACCGTGCTGGAGACAGGAGCAACCCTGAGTAGTTTCCTTGAAGAGGTGCTATATAAATACTTGAATGAATGGATTTAAAGAGATCACGGGTTGATGCCTTGTGTGTTAAGGTAAATTATCAGTAGATTAGATTAGATTAGATTAGATTAGAGTAGATTAGATTAGATTAGATTAGATTAGATTAGATTAGATAATATCAACTCAATCGCTTTAATACCCAAAATCTGTTGAAACTTAAGCAACACAAAGTCTGAACAAGCTACTTGTAATGGCAGATAAGCTGTTAGGTCTGTTGTTATACTATTAACACAAAGTGTAAACTTGCTATTCGTAATGGCAGATAAGCTGTTAGGTCTGTTGTTATACAGTGTGAACGATTTTGAATGCAGTATATGTTATACACGAGTTGTATACTGGCGGATAGGTTGTTCAGAATGTTTTATATCACTAGCTCAGCAATTTTAGCGCCAATATCCGTGACGTCAGAGGTGCCAAGCAAACGTCCAGTTGCCGAAAACAATATTGTACGACCATCATTGTTAATCCACATATAATTAATTAATTAATACAAATTATCATTTAGTATTTATTAATGTTTCCTTTAGCGGACATGGTCGGCATCGAGCCGATTAGATTTTTGAGCTGCAGCGATGTCCATGCCTTACGAAGCCGACGTTTTAAGGTGTTCAATGTCTGGGGTTCGGGATCGGCATAAACAGTGATCCCCATACAACGTCGTTCTTGCTGTTAGGGACGTGGTAGAGTTTGATTGGCAACTCATTGAGAAGTATCCTTGAACTAGGTGCTATATAAATACTTGAATGTCTCTTGAAACTTTAAAGGACCATTGACTGATGCCTTGTGCGTTCCGGTAACTGGCGCTATATAATTAATCAGATTAGATTAGGTAAGATTAGATTAGATATTCTCAACTCAATCGCTTTAATATTGAAAATCTGTTGAAACTTACACAACACAAAGTGTGAACATGACATTGTTATAATGTAATGGCAGACAATCTGTTAGGTCGTGGTGTTAATACTATAGACACAAAGTGTAAACAATGAACATGTTATTCGCAATGTTATGTATGGTGTAGAACTATTAACACGAACTGTGAACATGCTATTCGTAATGTTATGTCTGGTCTAACAGTATTAACACAAAGTGTGAACATGTTATTCGCACATATATATGTCTGGTTTAAAACTACTATCGAGACACCCTATATTAACACAAAGTGTGAACATGCTATTCGTAATTGCAGATAAACTGTAAGGCCTGGTGTTATACTACTAACACAAAGTGTGAACATGCTATTCGTAATGGCAGATAAGCTGTTAGGTCTGTTGTTATACTATTAACACAAAGTGTAGACATGCTATTCGTAATGGCAGATAAGCTGTTAGGTTCACACAAAGTGTGAACGTGTTATTCATAATGTTAGATCTGGTGTAGCACTAGTAAAATAATGTGAACGTGTTATTCGTTATGCTAAGTCTGGTGTAAAACTGTTAACACAAAGTGTGAAAGTGTTATTCGTAATGACAGATAAGCTGTTAGGTCTGGTGTAATTCTATTAACGCAAAGTGTGAACGTGTTATGCGTAATGGTCGATAAGCAGAGACAGATCTGGTGCTAGAGTAGCCATCTGTGTCTCGCAATTCAATATGAATTTCCAACCGGTCGATATTTTTACTGCTACGTTCGTATGAATTATTGCATCACTGATAAGACTGTGAGCTGCATCGCATTTGCACCGTGGAGGAATGCTTTACTATGTAGACGGGCTCGGTCGTGTTCCGTGTGGGTCAATGATCTTCTTGAATGAGCCGTGCAAGGAGGGATGCGAATGTGTTCCTGTGCATCCGATAGATATGGAGTATCAGGCAGCTATGCAGCACAGATAAGGGGCTTACTGCTGAAATACGGTCGTTGTCTGTGGCTTGGAAACACGGTTTGCGAGAAGTCTCGTAGGCATAAATTGCCTGGTAGATGAACACATTGTTTCTTTTATAGAAAGACATCTATGCCTGGTCGCCTATACAGTGCACATTGAAAATGCAGAGCAGGACAGCGCATTTCTAGGTCTTAAAATGCTCTTTATTGAATCTCATGATACACCCATATACATTATACACAATATACAATGCACTACAATACAATGTTCCTTACATAGTTCAGAAGTGCACATCGAAGCTGACCAAGAGGAAATATGTTCAACCGTAGGCAGACAGGAAGAGATCAGGCTCAATTTAGAGCCAAAGATTACAAGACAGTTTGTGTCAATAATAGATCTGGTCACAGTAGAGCCTGACTTAAACAGATATTACTTGAAGAGATGGATGTGACCTTCAAGGTCATGACATATAGAGAACAGTCTGCCTGCGACAGATGATGGAAGCAGAGAAGCTGCATTATGACTTTTGCCTAGAGATTGCGGAGATGAAGGAAGATGACGGAGGAAGATGATGGGGGAGATGATGGAGGGAGATGACGGAGGAAGATGATGGAGGAGGATGATAGAGGCATGGCTGCTGGGGCAAAGGGTGAACTCTAATGATGGAAGACCATGTCAGACTATGCGTTGTTGGATTGGCGGTTCGTGAGCTTGTGATTGAGTTGATTGGATGGGCTGAGGACAGGCGGCAAGACTTTTGGATGATGGATGAAAATACATCTCGTCTGATAGTTATATTAGTTTCATCTGAAGTAAATAGATTTACAACATTTTATGCAATCACTGATGTAAATCAGTTCAACATTTCTGTATTCAATGACTACCAAATAACATTTTAGATGTCCATACAGTAGAAGAAAATATAGGCCTACTATCTACTTTATCGAATTGTAGCTTGAATATTTGATTAAAAAGCTACTATATTAGTTTAATCAGTATTATTATTATTATTATTATTATTATTATTATTATTATTATTATTATTATTATTATTATTATTATTATTATTATTATTATTATTATTATTATTATCATTATCATTATCATTATCATTATCATTATCATTATCATTATCATTATCATCATCATCATTATCACCATCATTATCATTATCATTATCATTATCATTATCATCATCATTATCATTATCACCACCACCATCATTCATCATCATCATCATCATTATCATTATTATCGCCATCGCCATCATTATTCATCATTCACCGTCATCATTATCATCATCATTACTATTATTATCGTCATCATTATGATTATCATTCATCATCATATTATTATTATTATTATTATTATTATTATTATTATTATTCATTCATTATCATCATTCATCATTATTATCATTATTATCATTATCATCGCCATTATTATTATGTTTCTATCGCCATCATCATCATACCTGTTATCATCATCTGTGACTGTCATCGCAGCTACAGTCCAGATCTGATATAGAGATAATTATTAAGATGATTGTGTCTAATGTATCCGTCAATTGTATAAACTGTGGTGGCTGCTTTAGTCAAACGTTCATGCTGTGTAGCTTTGGAAATCATGACCTAGTTGCGCACATCGATTTATGGCTTCAGTTGCAGCAGCTTCTTTTCTGGTTTGCTCAAAAGGTATGGGCTCACTTCGATTAGACCGTATAAATGCGCTGATTTAGTGTTAGCCATCTCCTTATAAGAGAAGTAAGCCTGGCTTCCTTTGTCTGATTTTTGCTTTGCGATAGATTACTTACAAGATGCTCAATAAATTATTCGTATCAAATTGCATTAATATTTATCATTGTATTAATAATTCTGCTACACTTGACAATTCATCCCTTGACTCCTATCGAATAGCTTTTCGATCTTTTCTCTTCTATTGGTGACCATTTTTGGCAACTTTCTTTTCACTGCCACATTTCCTTATTTTTCAGTAGTGGAAGGCCTTTCGCTGCTTTGTTCCGAACTACAATCTCGGTTTATCATAAGCAACAAATTATTTGCTCTTCCTCCAACTTCTTTGTCCACATGCTTCAAATATTTACACAACATAACATAACAGGGGTTTTAAGTACGGTAGTGCAGAAGACTCGTAATCAGTGTTAGATCCACTGCAAGCTAACTTGGAACGCTACAGGGAGCTGAGCAATGAAGAAAGGTTGAAAAGGTGTGGACTAGAGTCCAGCTTGTCTATCTTCCCCTTAAAACACTGCGTAGCGTCCAAACCAGTCACAAATCCACAACTCTGGCACTGAGGAATTGCAATCCAAATGTTCCTCTGGGGTTCTTAAATAATTAATTTTATGCTTATTTACTCGAGTGGCCTTGTATGGTGCCAATTCAGAGAATCTCTCCCACTGCACTGCATCCTATCCAGTAGCAATCTTCTATGCTTCATTTAGTTCTCCTATGCTCCTTCTTCTCTCCAATGTTGTTAGTCTCTTCAGCGTTGTTAGTCAACACCTTTTCAACCTTTCTTCATTGCTCAAATCCTTGTAGCCTCGAAATCATTTTTGTAACTCTTCCTTGCACTTTCTCCAGTTGTTGTATCCTTCTTCCAAATCTTCTCCATCTCGTTTCCCTTTTCGCACTCATCCTCCTCGTCCTTCACCTTCGCTCCCACACCCTCTCTTCGCTTCGACGGAGCAATAAACGCAGCAGCTTAGCTAGAATATGAATGAGCAACAAGATGGCGACAACCTTTCGCTCTCACCTCGGCCTTCCATCTTTGGCATTCTGTCGATGGTTGCCAACCAACGAACCGTAACCACGTTCAGTGTTCCATGACCAACGAATTACCTCTGACCAATTATGTCTATTCTTTAATATCAAGTAAAAATTCGCGTATAAAATATAACTATAGTCTTTTATATAAACAGTAATTGCTGCTAGCAGATTCTACGGACCGTTGTCTAATGCACAAGGCATCAATCGATGGCGCCCCTAAATAAGGCCGTGATCAGATCAATACCTAACAGGCCAGTCCACTGAAACACATGTGTAGCTCATGGTGGATAACCGAACAGAGTCTATTTATAAATGTAGTCTTTTAGTTACTCAACATACATCACACTCAGTCAATAAACAGCGTATATTTATAAATGCACAATCGTTTATTTATTGTTGTTAAGACGCTGTGTAAACTTTTGACACTCTTAATAGATTTACTCGGCCAATAATACCCACATGGAGCCCATATATATTCCCATATATAGGACCCGTATTATAATAGCCTACAGGCCATAATTATGGGTTCTATATAATGCCCATGGAAATGCTGACAGGATGGTGTTTTACACAGTCTATTGTTGTAGTACTACAGTATTTAAGAAATTGTCTTCTACCGGTATTTAAGCTTTCAATTTCACAGTTTAATTCGGTTTTGTGTTGAAGCTTTCGTTAGAGTTCGGTATTAGGTGCTCAGAGTTCTATGAAAATTGACGAAGACAGGACTTGGCCTTAACGTAAAACCTCTCATTAGTAACAGAGCTATCTGAGCTATAAGAAAGTTTGAGCAAATTGTTCGGCAATAACAATTACTTATTACTGGGCCGGCCTCGAAACATTTATTTTCAAAATTTATTCATATTTATTATTTATTTAGATGATTTTGTTATTTCGGTTCCTTTAAATTGTAACACTTCTAATGGTGAAGCTTCACAGAGAAATACAATTACTTATATCGATCGAGAATACTGCAATTCTGATATAATTGATGGTTGATATGGATTGCATGGTGGAAGATAACAAAACTCATATGCCTATCCACTTTGCATCCAATGGTTCGAATCTTTGAACTTCATGTAAAATGAAAATTTCGTTGGCTGGCCGCGTAATTGCAAAAAAGATTTCATGTTGGTGTATTGTCGATGCAGTTGTGCTTCAGCAAAATTATTTTCCAACCCGAAACCATGGCTCTGTTGAGAGCTTGCCTTAGCTTACTTTAATTTGCTCTCCTACAATGATGTGCAGTGTTCTTACGACTGATCTTACATTTTAGCTCTGCAAAAATCGGTAAGCCTTGATGGTTAGATAAATACCATTATTATTATGTTGCCTATGTTTACTAGGCTACTTTATTTTCATTGACCATGAAATTTTTTAAATCATAATCAATAAAATAGATTAAACCTACGATATAATATAGGTATTTATATTAAGTAGCATAACGTTCTTATGCATACAGTAGCAAACAATTTATATTAATATATGTCTATTGTATGCTGCAGTGTACATTATAAGTATGTATATGTATGCCGTAGACATAATATATGTGTACACATCGAACTTTAATGGTACCAGTCATTATGTCAATCGGAAACTATTTGAAGACAAAAAGTGGCCAGAGTGTGTGTAAAATTAGCGTTTTTATCAGTCGTGTATGTTCCTCTAAATGTAATTCAGGGAGTACATGAGATGCACAAATTGATTGACACCATTTGACCATTTCAAAAACAGAATACAGATGGTCAACACTGTAATCTGTCTGACTTTCGTGAACGGAAATTATATTAGTTGTTAATATTAGTAGTAATCTCGGAATTGCTTTCATGTATTCACGCATGACCACTGTATACCCGATATCTTTATCGTTTAAGAATTCAGCTTTCAGATGTAATTTGTGCATGTGACTTTTCAACGGCTTCCGTCAATCGTTCGACGGTAAAGATAGCTTTGCACAGCTGTCTTTATGTCTATAACTGTGGGAAGTTGTCCGATCAATGCATTGACCCTGACATAGTTTCTCTGTTAACTGTCAGTCGATGCGGCTAAAAATAGGAGTCTGACACCGTTGTCTGACCTGACACCTGAAACAGTTTGGGAGACTCCTGTTTCCCAGAGTTCATTTATTTTCTGTTACAGCAACGTGAACTTGACCCTAGTGACCGAAATATCCTAATGACATTAGGACTTTCAGGCAGATAATTTGATTAAAACAATTAAATGGAACAATGTTCCTTTACTTGTCGTATTGTCTGCTCTGCTCTCCTCCTCTCCATCCTCATAACTCCCCTCCGATCCCTCTCCTCTTCTCTCGGCAAAGTGAACTCTCTCCCTCTGCTCTGCTCTGCTCTGCTCTGCTCAGCTCTGCTCTCCTCTCCTCTCCTCTCCTCTCTCTCTCTCCTCTCCTCTCCTCTCCTCCTCTCCTCTCCTCCTCTCTCTCTCTCTCTCTCCTCTCTCTCCTCTCCTCTCCTCTCTCCTCTCCTCTCCTCTCCTCTCCTGCTCTCTCTCTCCTCTCCTCTCCTCTCCTCTCCTCTCCTCCTCTCTCCTCCTCTCCTCTCCTCTCCTCTCCTCTCCTCTCCTCTCCTCTCTCTCCTCTCTCTCCTCTCCTCTCTCTCCTCTCCTCTCTCTCTCTCTCTCCTCTCCTCTCTCTCCTCTCCTCTCTCTCTCCTCTCCTCTCCTCCTCTCCTCCTCTCCTCTCCTCTCCTCTCCTCTGCCTCTCTACTCCCCTCCCCTCTCCTCATATTACATGTCTCCTCTCCTCTCCTCACCACACTCTGCTCTGCTCTGCTCTGCTCTCCTCTCCTGTCCTCTCCTGTCCTCTCCTGTCCTCTCCTTTCCTCTCCTCCTGAATCCATATAACGACCATGGATATGGATATTGTTTGCTCACATTTGCCTATGTAACCAGGTATTGGAATTATTTTGGAGCTGGCGCAAAGCTGGGAAGTAAGCAGCAAGTCCTGCTGCACACTTTCAGATTCGCCTGTTGCCAGCTAAAGAGTCGAGAATCGTAAAATGAGCGTCTCTCCCTTACTTTCCACAGCTACTAATGTTATAACATACTTATTAAGCGCCACTATCAAATGACCAAGCATCAGTCGATGTAGCTCAGCGTTAGTGAGTGTAAGGACTTGCTCGATGTCCCAACACAGTGACCGTCTCAGCGGAGGAGGCTTGAACCCATGCTCTCCGTGTTTCAAGACAAGCACCCTAATCAATCGGCAACCGGGTTCCACTAGGAGCATGGGGGAGCTTCACTTATTTTGACGTGTGTGTATGTTTGTTTGGTTAGTTATGGTGACATGGTGCCGAGTACAGTGACTGGTAAGATCGTCGGTGGTGTCTGTTCATTGAGTGGAGTCCTCGTCATCGCTCTTCCAGTTCCAGTTATCGTCTCCAACTTCAGTCGCATCTACCACCAAAACCAACGATCCGACAAACGAAAAGCTCAGAAGGTAAACGGTTATCCAGACACATCAATTGTCTGTCTCAGTCTCTTTCACTGTCCTCTGTCTCTCTTTCATATAGGTTTATCTATTATCTTTTGCAATCCTTCTGTATGGCTCTTCTCTACTCAATATCTAGGCTATGTTTCTCTTTTTCAGCGTATGCACCTATGTTGGAATGCCCGTGGAAGGATGTGTCAGTATGCGTGAAAGTATCTATCTCAGTCTCCTTCTCTGTCTTTCTGTCTCTCTTTGTCTTTCTCTTTCAAATCAGTTTTTGTTTTGATGCCCTACTATATCTCTATTTATTTTTGTATCTCTGCCTCTCGTTCTGCTTTGTAGCCGTATTGGATTACCCTTCAATGTGTAATGTGTGAACATGCGTGTAAGCATCTAGCAAAGTTCTGCTCTTTGTCTCTGGCAATCTGTCTCGGTTTCTCATTCAAATAACCTCTTGTCCTGCTCTGTGTCTCAAGTGTCTGTCTATCTACGCTTGCGTTTTGTTGCTGTATCAATATGTCTCTCCATGAGCGCCTCATTGCTTCTCTCTGTCTACATATCCCTTTTAATTTGTTAATATGTCGCTGTATTACTTATGGTGGTTTTCATACCTTCATCATTTCTTCGAACATTGATGTCATTCATCATTTCTTCCTTCTTTCTTTTCTTCCTTTGCTCATTCGTTCATTCGTGCATTAAAGTGCAATTATTACCTATCCGTAACTCGTACGCCAAAGCTCACTGCAATGTAGCATAGCATTGTGCGTAGGAAATGGGGTCGTCCATTAATTATGTCAACAATTTTAGGCATAGTTCCCCCTCCCCATCTTTGTCAACAACTGTCAAACATTGACATTGTGCGTAGGAAATAACTAACCTACAAATTAAAGAATATCAATTATGTCAACAATCCCAGAGTCATGAGTTATCATGAAAAAAAAAACAAAATTTATCAAACATGTTAGAATCATTTTTCAAATTGTTTTACACTCCCATAAAAATGCAAGTCTCGAACAGTTTATGTTTATTAGTCCAAGTAGTATTACAACTATCCATAAGCATATACAAATTTAGCATTACTGAATAAACGTTTTTGCTACCATTTTGAAGCTGAAAGTTGATTCATTGCAAAATACCATTTGTTGACGTACCGGTACATACAACTGTCAAACTTTCGGGATACTCCCCCTGGTATTATTTTATTGACATAATTAATAAAGACCCCAATAATCTTTAACCTACAAATTAAAGAATCAATTATGCAGTGATCAGCTGAAGACGTTTGGTAGAAAGAGTCCCAGTCGAGTTATCTGAATTAAAAAAGACAAGACAGCTTTATGCGTTCACGTGTTGCCCGACTTACGATGCAAATGGTTTATGATAATTTTGTTTTCCCATAAATCTCTTGACATTCGAGTCTACAGTGGCGTCTTCCGTGAAACTTAAATCAAGCGGAAGAAATATGTTTTGTAGTCTCAGCATCTGTGTTCTCTGTAACACTTTGATTCGTGCTACAGGCAGTCAAGCCTAGACAAATAATTGCATGACAAAGCTACCAATGAATAAGTGCATAAATGTTATACGTTATGCATAATACATGAAAGTACATAGGCCTATGTGCAAGCCCATACCATCTTGCATGCATGCACAAATACATAGGCCTACCTAAGAAGGCCTAATACAAGATCTACACGTACATACATACATGCATGCATAGTTGCATACAGAGGGGGCATTTCGGGATACTCCCACTGGTATTATTTTATATGTAGACTATATTATGTGTTTTCTAAAATAGTCTCCATAAAACTTTTACAGGTGCATCACCATCTCCTGCAAAAATTGCGTACTTAAAAATTCTCCGGTCTTTATCGCTTGTCTAACCACGAGTTTTCAATGAACAAAATAATAATGTCTGTTATTATCGCTGCAGAGAGTTTGATCGACGAGACGACGTTCAGTTTTTACAGATTCGCAATTGAATCAGTTAAACACGCAGACATCATCAAATGCAGCAATAGCTTTATCTAATATAACTGATCGTATGTAGTTCAACATGGTACCGGTTCAATAATGCTTCTGGAATGGGGGGCCCGATAGCGCATTGGATAACATCTGGCGTAGAGACCGAGAGGTACCGAGTTCGAGCCCCGTTAGGGCGGACATGCTCTTGTAGGCTGCTATTAGCGCCGTGTATTGCAGGCTGTCTGTTCTGAATAGTAGTTAAGATTGTTTCAATTGCATAACATGTAAATGTACAGCGCAGTGCGTTTGTCAGCGCTAACTATTTTAATAAAGAAAAGATATTATTATTATTATTATTATTATTATTATTATTATTATTATTATTATTAATAATATTATTATTAATAAAGAACCGGTACTTGTACGTACAAAGAAAGCCCACATTATCAAAATTGTAATCCTAATCTCGAGTGTTCTGCAGCGCCTCCCAGAAACTAAGTCCCAAGAATAAGTTTCCCTTATTAAGCTGAAGTCGAAATGCTGCTACGAGAACGATTAGATGAAAGAAGTGTGTTTGTTTTATCTAAATAATTAGGTATGAGTGTTTATATCCATAAATAGAATTGCTCCATTTCAAAGGTCAACAGTCGACATCTCCACCGAAATCGAAAGCTTTCGAATACATTCTAAAGTATCAGTTACACATCAATCGACCATTTTCTGTGACTTTTACCCGGACTTATATTTTTCTTCTGGCAACGATCGACACACACCTCATGACCTTGGGCACACAGTGCTAATCCTCTGGATGTTTGTGTGCACCGATTAGCGGAGAAGTTTCCAGTTGGTGGAGGTGTGCACCGGCCACCCATTTTTAAATGATGTTTCGAGTCTATTTCATGGAGTACAGGCCTGGTGCAATGTCCCATGCCGTGCAAGAACCTATGCATACCGGTGCGAAAGACGATACTCGCACGTGTCTGGTCTGACGTCTAAGCACTGGGAGACTGATGCAACCGTGTACCAAGTGTTGGCACCAAGTGTGCTGGGCATCGAGAGAAAAGTGCAGGAAACGCCGGGAATTGGGAGAAACGAAGTACACACTTTGAACAGATCTCTCTTCCGAGATTTCTTATTTTTATAACCAAGTGATACGTACTTCAAACTCTCCAGCGATTCGCATAAACAGCCTCTTGCTGTGCGCTAACTATTACGCAAAAGAGATGTTTACAGACCGTTGTAGGGCCCTGATGCACTGCAAGTAAAAATAAGTTAGTCTGTAAGCCGTGATATGTTTTGTGCTAACTTTGGACAGGTCGTTGTTGACCCATTAATCTGCTATCGTTCGAGAAATAAGCCTACTAGTAATAGTTATAAGTAAGTTCCAGGCAAGCGTTACTTTACTTCAGTGTCCACCAAGTGCACATGGTTATGGTAAATGCAGTTCCTGTCTGTGTTCGAACATCGAAAACTATGTTTTAGAACGAGTAGGCATTCTAGCTTTTATGCTTCGACATTTCGCAATTATTCATGAACAAAATGGAATGTTCCTAGCGCTCAATTCATCGGACAAAGTGTTCATACAGCTTAAATGACAACAGAATCAATGAAAGATTGCAAACAAAACTATAGTAAAACTGTAAATGTTTTTAAACAAATGTGTCCTGTTAAATAATCCCGCATCACAATGTACCGTTGGAACGGCGGTCCAGGGCTGAATCGAATGACATACTATCGGTTGAAATATCTCGAAGGGTAAAAAAGTTATTAGTGTTTAACCGTTTTCAGACTTAGCGACATGTCGCGAAACATGGTAAATGGTAAAAAGTTAATAACTTCTATAAATACGGGAATATTCTGGAAATTAATACATCATTTTATTCCGTTTTAAGAGCTCTTTTCAACGGTATAGGCCTACTGAATGACAGTTAATTAGTTTTCAATTAGAATATTTTAAAAGAAAACCTGCGATTTTCTCGAAAAAACGCTATTTTTCGTAACTTTGGCCCTCTGGGGGAGGCTCAAGACATTAAAATTTTTAAAAACTTTTTCGACATTTTTTGACCCCATGCCATTAGGCAAATTTTGGTTGCTATTAAATTTCGGATGTCTAATTTTCGCTTTTTTCAATCCACCCTAGTGTTGCACAGTGTGCTCCGGCAGCTCATTAATTCACACAGTCAGCCAATTCTTGTTTGACAGAAACATTTTCTGTTTCATGTTATGACTATTAATTAATTCTTTCGCATTGTCCGAGAGACGCAGACATTAATCTCTCTATCCGTAATCTTGAACCTTATATTCCTTCAGCTTTAACACAGTTAATTTGGCACCATGATTGCTTTTGGAATAAGAATTTTTTCATTCATGTTTCATATTTGACTAAAAAATGTTGCGAAGAAGTTTGATGGTATCAAACAGAAACAGTATTTGACCCAGAGCTCGTGAATAAGCTGGGGCCCTGCGCTGTGGTTTAGAATAGTCTTTAGAATTTTGGAATTCATCGTCGTAAGCCTAAAATTGTCAACATTAATGATAACATACGAACAAGATTTTTCACTGTCCTTGTCAATAAAAGTTAATTGATTGTAATAGGCAACTCAAATATACAGCTACTGTCGCTGCATTTCCTTGTTGCAAAGAAAATGTCTAATTCTACGTACGGATAAACATTATTATTAGTCACACGCGCTCAGACAAGGCAGAATCGGTATCGAAAAATTTGGTCCTGGATTAGTTCTGTGCTTGTGATAGGTAATAATATTTATGCTAATTCTGAAATCTACAAAACTCAGGTTTCGCCAAAACTCTATCAAAGTTTTGCAAACAGCCAAAATTTCTGTACATTGAGAACCTATGGATGATGAGCAAGTTGATAAATTTTGCAGCATGTAGGACATTGTTGGCGTAAATATGCCTTAAGAACAATTTAAATCAAAGAAGAAACAGACAAAATGATGCCAATTAACTCGTATAGCTTAGTTTAATTAACTTAAATAGGCCCTAATTATAATATTTCTTCAAGACAATCAAAGACTATCCTAGAAAATGATCCAAATGACTTTAAATATGAGGAGCCACACTGAATTATAAAAGTGCATTTCAAATTAATCGAACCCAAATATGAATTACGATATTAGACTAAATTAAAGCGGAAAGATACTAAATATATTATTATTTATGAAGGCACAGTTGTTCAGCATTTACACCGTAGTCTGGATTGTTGTTCGTTCTGTAGAAAGCCAGATTATCTCGTATCCAGATGGCAAAGACTACGGCTGTGAAGGCCTTCATTAACACGAAGAGGAGGACGCAGCAGATGCTAATGGCACTTCAGCACGGCACCGAAGCAGACATTGAACTTAAGAACGAAGATCTATTCCAGCTTCAACACCATCATATGCTCACCTGTCTAGAACGAACCACGGTCAGTACCATTTGCTCTCATTTTCTACCACATTATACTTTACCATATCCTCACCTGTCTAGAAGGAACTACGGTCAGTACCATTTTGTATCATAATCTACCACATACTTTACCATATGCTTATCTGTCTAGAAAGAACCACAGTCTTTACCATACCATAGAACGAACCACCTCAGTACCATTTGTCTAGTTTCTACCACATTATACTTTACTTTACCACCTGCCTAGAAGGGTCAGTACCATTTTCTCTCACTTTCTACCACATATACTTTACCATATGCTCACCTGTCTAGAACGAACTACGGTCAGTACCATTTGCTCTCATAATCTACCACATACTTTACCGTGTCCTCGCCTGTCTAAAGCGTACTAGGGTCAGTACTATTTTCTCTCATTTTGTACCACATACTTTACATCGTAAGCTCACCTGTCTAGAACGAGATCAGTACCGTTTTCTCTAATTTTCTACAATACTTTACCATTATGCTCACCTGTCTAGAACGAACTAAGGTAAGTAACTAAGGTCAGTACCATTTGCTCTCATTTTCTACCACATACTTTACCATATGCCCACCTGTCTAGAACGAACTAGGGTCAGTGCAATTTTCTCATATTTGTACCACATACTTTACCATATGCTCACTTTTTAAAGCGAACTAGGGTCCGTACTATTTTCTCTCATAATCTACCACAAACTTTACCATAATTATGGTCACCTTTCTATAACGAGCTACGAGTCAGTGCAACTATCTCTCATAAAAGTGCACAACCCTTACAAGCCTTACAAGTTGTCAGAACCATGTTTAGTGCCAAAGTTTGTTTTTCTAAACTGTTGAATTCAAATACAGGTTAAAATTGTGTCAGACCTTAAGGCAATTAATTCATACACTAACTCCAAGCTCACGATTTGCAGTATCCACTGAGACGCTAACATTTGCTCTATTCAGTGTAGGCTACAACATTATCCGGCAGTCGTTCAATGGCCATTCGTGGCGCACTATTTCAATAAATTTCAAGACCATAGTTTTAGAAAAAAGGTGTGCATTTGACACTTATATTTGGATGCACGATGGTCGAATGGTAAACGTGCTGGACTATCAGCCGAGAGTTCGGGGTTCAAATCCCACCAGGGCGGAACTTTATGGCGATATTTCAGCTCCACCTGCGGTCCCTATCGAACTCAGTTATGATGAATACACTTACCGTACACTGTCAGTGGGAATATAAGGCAGAGAGGGAAAGATCTGGCCACACACTCACATGCCGAGACCCAGATTAAGTCACTAACACTTCATGCCCACGCCTGCCATTCAAGGCTAGTTTAATTTAAGGAACTGCTCATCTCCTTCTTCATCACGTTCTTCTTCGCAAGTTTCTTCGTATTCTTCATATTTCTCTTAACATTCTTCTTCGCATTCTTCTTCTTACATTTGCAATGATCTTATAATTATAAACCCTTCTTTATGCTATCGATTAATTACACTTGTGCATGCATGATCGGATCCGTGCTTGCTTTGCTTAGGATCGGGAGTTTGTGGATGTCGAATTTCCGGTTGAAGCTGTTGAGAAGACAAGTGATATTCCTCTTCTGAAGACCGTAACTACAGACGGCTGCAGCCACCCATCATCCGCTCCGCATCCCAATCCATCAAAGACATCTTCACCGACTCTCTGTCCCTGCATCCGCAAATGCTGTCCCAAAGCCAGCCAGGTATAATACATGCCCCTTGCTACTCCGCACGCCTCAAATATCTTACAATGCCAGTATAACTTATTACTAATCTAATCTAGTCTAATCTAAGAACTTCTATAGCGCTCTTAGTCAAAATCATTCTGCAAGCCAAATTTCAGGGTGGGTCCGGTCGCAAGCCGAGAAGGGAGTCCGAGATGACAATGTGACTATTGATAGTATGGCCCAATATATTTTAATGTGCATTGTAATATATTTTATTTTTTTCATTAATAACATCAACAAACTACTGTTAGTTTTAGTACACGCACTATAGGTCCATAGCAAAACGAGAGCAAAGCACATCTTCAAAAATCTGTTTCATCAAATAATCGAACCCTAAAACATAAAATGTTGCACCGGTTTGTATTCCCGCCTTATTGACGCTCTATGGAGCCATAAATACCGGATGGCTTAGAACTGTGGCCATGCTTATTACATGTTTAGCGCCAATATTATCGATTATAGGGAAAATATACTTATTTATCATTCTTTATTTAATTTTCAATCTAAGCGAAGACAGGCTCAGCGTTCCGGAACTGTTTCCTTATCGTACGTTTTCTTAAATCACACCTTAACGAAAGAAGTAGACGGTGTTCGTCCCGTTGCTTTCTTTCACGCTAACTTAATAATAAGATGCAAATCGAAGTCGTCAATGTAGAAATATAATTCCTATGAGTTCCGTGAATTTTTATGCTAGATTAATTTACATATCGCCTAGCTCATGCCTGATATTGGTAGTCAGCGAGTAGTTATGATGCCGTTTATCTTGTGCACAGATCGTCTGAATAACTGAACAGTTTCTTAAAATGAAGAGGCTTTAAGAATATGTTCTCCATTCGCAGACTCTTTATTCTATTACTGCTATATAAACATGCCATTTAAATGTATCAAAAGCCGCTATACAGTCTTCAAGATTACACACACATATGCATACTTACTTATTTACATATATACATCGTCTGAATACATAAATACAATTCTTTCACACATACTTGCCTACTTCACTGATAAACAGTTACTTGCATACATTTCTGCATTCACAACTTTATTACATGCATACATTTAAATGTACCAAAAGCCGCTATACAGTCTTCAAACACAAACATAATGCATACATATACTTACTTATTTACATATATACATACCTACATACATAAATACAATCATGCACACATACTAAATACATACATGCAGACTTATCATACATACATTGCATACATCTTGCACACATACTTGCCTACTTACATGGATTATATACATACTTGCATACATTCGTACATACATAAATACATGCATACATACATACATGCACCATGCATACATAATTATATATAATTATACCGACAGACATGCGTGCATACATACATGCATGCATACATTCATAAATAGCATGCAGATTCATTCATACATAACTAGTAGGATTGTGACGGTCGGATCATTGTCTCCGTGAAGCCAGTTATTGATTTTCATGAACGTCAGAGGTGGATTAATAGTATTGAATCGGGAGCACATTATCATGTGATTATCATATCTATTGAATGGGAGACGAGAACAAGTGAGAAACTTGTCGATTGAGCCTCCCTTTCAGTTCCTGTCGATGTTTGCCGATCGTTGCCGATTTGTTCCGAAGTGACGATGCATTCTTTGTGATTACAATGTGATGCAAATGTGATGGGGTCAGAAATCAAAGAAGTCCAATTACATATAGTACATCATCAACGAGGTGTTGAATTTTGAAGGTTTGCTGTTTTCTTATAGCAGCAGACACATTGCAATTAAATTTGGATGGATGTATGGGTGGACGAACGGATAGAAAGATAGATGTGTTGGTAAATAGATGGATTTCTAATATAGCGGTTACAAGAGTAGATATAGTGTTACGGACGTCCGAACTTTGAAACAGGTAAGACTACTCATCAAGATGACATAAGCATAAGAGCTGGGTAAATCTCATAGTTGTCTTCATTTCAAAAATTTTACAAACTGTTCACTGAACAATGCAGAACCGTGAAGCCACTTAAACGGTTTTGCAAACTTATAGCCTAGTTTTAAAAAGTTGATTCTAAATGTTGTTAACAAAGTTGACAAAAAGTCCTATCTCTGACGCAAAATATTAAAGACGCTATAATAATTGTATATCAACGTCAGTGTAGAACGGCTTAAATTTCGCATCGATTACCGATAACCATCGTGCAAAAACAATTAATCTAATTGAATCTAAAAACTTCTATAGCGCCAATTGAATGCTCAAGACATCAGTCGATGCAAAATTGTTGTGAAAGCCAAATTGGAGGACACGGAAAAAGCCTACGAAGGAAATGAGTCCAGGTGTAAAGACGAGTTTTAGTTCAGATCTGAAGGTCAGAACAGATCTTGCACAGCGAACTTTATATTAGAGTCGATAGGAGTGGCTCAAAGTAAAAGTAATTGTGTGGTACTTAACTTTAGCCATTTTTGAGTTCTTAAAGAGCCAGTTAAAATTGACATCATCTTGTGAACTTTCTGCACGTGTCGACGGTGTTATTGGTTTCAAATAAACAATTGTTTATTGTTTTAATCGACGTTGATATGTATCTGGGTTTTATTTACTCCGACAATTATAATTATCGACGCAGCGGAAACAAATCGACAAACTCTTTGGCCACACATGCATACATACATAAACAAACATATTTATATAGACATACAAATACAAACGCTCATGCTTAGGCCTACATACAAATCAACATTTTTATTGCAACCGCTAACAACAATCAAAAGAATACATTTGGCCAATCAGTAACATCCGTAATTGCAATATGAATAACGACACATAACAGTTAAATTGCGAGCAATTTGCACCCCAAAACTATGACGTTATTATAAACAAATTCAGACTAAAGAAGCTAACGGGAGCAATGGGTGGCTCCTAAGGGATTGACATCCCGCTAGATCCAATAACATAGGTTCAGTAGATGGCATCAGAAGTTTCCCCATCCATCCACATACAAATATAAAGACACACATATCAAGCACATAGATAATTTATATGCTTACTCAATGCTCACAATCATACAAACATTCATACATACATCATACATTTATACATACATGAAACCGTGAAAATGACGTTAGCACATTGAAGCTTTTAGTGTAAGTTAATAAAGCGACTGAAGCAAACAACGAACTATAGCGACATTTTGTTATTCTTCATCATGTTTTTGCTGAATGAATCATTTATACGCATTCCAGGAAACCGTAGGATGTCTGTGGACAACAAAGTACTTATTTACTCGTAGACCATAATCAATATAATTATATTGTAAACGACGCACAGTTAATTATATAGCGCCAAAACACGCAAAAAAGCGGCTAATTCCGACAGAGCGTTTAGAGAACTCGGTCTCAACACGCAACTCAGATGCATTGCCCACAATGGATGGACCTAATCGAGAACTGTCCCGTGTAGGATGACCGTTAGGCACAGCTATTGGTGTATCCAATGTCGGTCCGTTTGTATGTCTGGTTGTATCGCTGTGTGCGCCTGGACGTCTGGGCGACATTTAAACGAATGCTTTCAAACCTTGAGTTGAAATGGAGCGCGCTTTCTCTTGGGACGGACAATAGATCGGTCTGTAAGGTTCCCTCTGAGAGTGTCCAATGCACGAGCCATTGGTCAGGAAATGACCAGCGCCACAGTCGCATCCATTGCGTCCTCTATTTCAGTCATTGTTAGGCTAATGTGTGTTTTAGTCGGACCAAAAAAGCTGGTTATGCTAAATGCCATAAAGGCTAATTCCGGATCGATTGCGTCCGTCGCTACCTCCGTTGTAGGACATAATGTCAACCAACGGAGGGACATCAACATGCAACAATGGCGCCATGTTCATCCATGTAGCAAACGCATCGATGCTTGAACCAACGCACGTTTAGGTACTTGGATGAAATGAAATGAGGAAGAATAGGCTATACAAAAACCGAGGGACGAGCATAAGAAAACTGAGTCTGAGAGCTGCGATCTTGTCTGAAGGGAACCTAAGATCCTATCAGCAAGGAAAGAGTGCGATGAAGAGCCCGGAAATGTCTAATTGATTTTAAATTTGAACGAGGTTATTATGTTGCAAAAACCACACCTACTGAATCATATGAATGGAATAATGCAAAGTGACCACAAAGAAACCAAGATATACACACTTTGTGGCTTTTAAAATGTTTGCTAGATTGCTTGATGGTTGTTGGGTTAGTCTGAATCTCACACGATTTTTAGCTTGACCAATATTTAGCTTTGACAACACCTCTTCTCTCTCTCTCTCTCTCTCTCTCTCTCTCTCACACACACACACACACACACACACAGGGGTCTGCAGACAGACACACACACACCAACAAACACACACACACACACACACACACACACACACACACACACAGACACACACACACACACACACACTACACCAAACTGTAACAAGCACACACACAACTAAGGATCAGCACACACACAACTGCAACACACACAGAAAACACAGTGCAACATTTACTTTCACCGTTACAAAATTAAAAAGATAGCCAAGAACACACAGAATAGCCAAAAGTAACAAGCCAACTACTTTAATGATCAGCGCATCGAACTGTAACTTTGTTCGAAAACACATTTACTTTAGCAGTTGAATTAAAAAAGAACAGAATTTGAGTAGAAATTAAAAGCATTCCTCACTAGACGACGAGCCCATTCTAAACACAGAACTTTCTAATTAACGAAAACGACAATTTTTTCTAAACGCCTCCGATAATCTTAAATTCTAATTTCAGTTAACGTTCTGCATTTTCCGACAGAAACCCGATTCTCGAAACGACCACAACATGCAGATAGAAAAGTCTCCTACTCAGCTGACACGAAGACACGGGACGGTGGCCTGGCCGCCCTCAGCACCTCACACCTCAACGACGATCACAAACAATGACACTCCGAAACAGTCACGGTCGAGTCTCAACGCAATCGTACACAACGACGGAATGAAACGAGACAGTCGAACGTCACTTGATAACAACACAGGCGTCGAATTCCACGGACTTAACGATAACTACAACCGATCCTCGCTTCCCACGGATCGACCTGATCTACAGATATCTGAACTGTGAAATAAAGAACGACGTATATCCAGCAGGAGCTGTGAAATAATTACCTTCCTCATTATGCAAAAGCCAAGTACGAGACTGCTATTCTGGCGTACAGCTCTGTACCGATCCCCACCAAGAAACGATTGCAAGATGGCGGACGAAGAGCAGACGATCTAAGAAATTTACGCTTCCAGAGTCAAAGTAATTGATTGAAATTGTGGCATAGTACAATTAAAGAAACTTCTCCAAAGTAATAACCATTTAACGGCTCTTTATCGGTTTGAAGCACACTGGCCTACTGTAAAACGCTGTAACACTGTGCGTAGTAGCAGTAACACGCAAGAATGGCGAAAATTATCAGACTCTCGGGCAGAAACACTGATTCAGGCGTAAATCTGTATCTCAAAACCCGGTGCATTTGAATAAATGAGCGATTGTTGGCGAAAGGATATCATTGATAACTTTTGCTTTAAGATACTATTGATATACTCAGTGCCATGTGCAAGTGATCGTTTTCTTGATTCGTGGCTGGTTAAATATTATCAATAATTATTGGAAAGTGAACAAAGTTCTTCAGTTGTGTGCATAGGCCTAGTTAACCTTCGTTACTTAATTAAGGTAGTGATGCTGTTCACATTTACGAAACGTCCGTAAGGTCTTTTCAAAATGCCAAGACGGAGGCAGTCACAGAACATGAAGTGACAGGGTATCTAAACAGCTAAATGGTCAACTGGTTAAAAACTCTTAATAGCTGAAATTCGATGCATCCTCTAAAACCTGGTTATTCGGCCACGTCGCTGTGTTCTCTTAGATCCTCTTTAAAAATGGCAGTGATTGAAACATTGCATTGGTGCATATTACATATTGCGTTACCTACTGCCATCTAGTGACTCGATTGTACTACAACGCGGTTTCCTAATAACCTATTTGTAATTTGCTCTTGATGATAAGGTGACGGAAGGGTGGAGATGGTAGAAGTGTTTGGACAGAAGAGGAAAGGTTGACCGAAGCGGTTGGGCCGTGTACAACTGGCGGAGATAGGAGGACTGAGAGGATTGAAGTGTGTTCTAGGTGAGTGATATGACTTTGTATTCAATTCGTTCAGGTATTTGAGTCTGTGGAGTGATTTGAGGACAGGAGTGATGTTGCGGTGTTTGAAGGTTTTGGTGACAGCACTGGCGACAGCATTCTAAATAGCTTGGAGGCGCTTGATTTGGGTGATGTCTTTGTTCAGGAATAGAGAGTTGCGGTTGTCTAATTTAGCGTGAACTAGAGATGAAGCGATTCCAGATGCAGTTTTGAAATCGAGCATGGGGCCGATTCTGCGAAGGTCGCGGTTATACATGAAGCAAGAGCGGGAAAGACGGGTACTATGATCAGAGAAGCTGAGGTTAACTTTGTAAATTTTTATTTGTAAATTATAATGATTGTTTTCTTATTAGTAAAAGAAACAAATTAGCCTAATTTCAAATAAAAATTATTTTATTTTGTTTCACTCAATTATCAAAGGCTTTTAAGTTTCAACAGAGATAGGCCTACTAGAACAATATAAAACTTAGGCTACAATTTTCGCCACGAATGCCAAATTAAAAAAAATATTTGACTTAACTATATCCCTATCTAGACTCAAAAATTCAAGCGCTTCATTTCTACTTTCTTTGGTAAATTCACTACCAAAGAAACAACTAAAAACTACAAATTAACTTCCAGTAAAAATAATATATTTCTGTCACGCAACCCCTCGCCTCCACAGATGTTGCCCACATCGCTTTATAAAACGAGGTAGTTTCGTGTTATAGTGGAACAGCAGGTGAGCTAGGTGTCGGAGGAGAAGCGATGCGCTTAGGGTTCAAATCCAGCTGCACTTCTTGCGGCCACCGAGTTCTGGTCTCTAGCTCTTGATAAGGCACTCTAGCCTTATGAGATAAGCGATCGCTACGCCGTAGGGTACCATGATTCATAGGAACCGTCGGGTTTCCCTGGGGCACCCCGACATTCCTCCAGGACTATGGTCGAGTGGCATGGCGCGTCTACCCATTCTGCAGTGGCACTGCGTCCAAGGTTCAAATCCGCTTCCACGACAAACTTTGGCAACGGCGAAGTTTCCAATCTATACATGCGCGACATAACTTCCCTAACGTTGGACTGCATAGAAGTCATAGCTTCCCTTGTGTCGTTAGCATTTGACTGCTTAGAAGTTTGCATCGAAATGATAGCTTCTACAATTTCCATCGACGATGAAGGACGGGAAGGAGGTGAAGGAGATATAGCTCTACCTTCTTCCATTGCGCTACACAAACTAGTGAGACTACACTATCGACTATCAGAGGAAGAAACCGAGCATTGAATTAGGATTTCTTATTAAACCACTATCAATCGAGTTTCAGTTCCACTTATGCAAACATGCAATCATCATATAGATTGGAGTAAAGTTTCCCAAGTTCAAATTATGCCTCGGGTAGAATTTAGATTGACGGCCAGAAGTGCTTATGCCGATCGTAATTAATACTCGACGATATAATACCTTCGCCGATTTACATATCTCCAGTCACGACGACGAAGCAGTTCCCCTATAGCGACGTCAGGTATCGAGAATGAAGCGATTCGACCGAGCGACGTCGTATCTCGATGGCGATTTCGAGTTTCACAAGCATGCGTGTCAGAATCAGATAATCCACGCCGAAGTGAATTAGAAGTTGTATATTCATTGAAAGGAATCAATACTCTCCGAAGAATGAATCAGAACTCATAGATCAAAGCACAGTATTCGGAAATTTTATCTCCGTACAAAAATCTCCGACATTATATCCCAAACGATAGAATCCCAACCTATATCGAACTCACTATCAATTCGATTCAATATCTAAAAGATCTACCTATATCGCTTCTTAACTTGCACTGCATTCGAACGCAAACAGTTACTGTCGAATCTTGCGCTAGGCGCATGATTTTCACAATATGTCTAGAGCTCCATCGACATACGTCTGCTCTCGACATATTCCAAAAGTCGAATGTATCCTTTCTCTTCGAGCTCGAAACTAACTACGAATGCCGAAGCTACGTCTGAATCGTTCGTGAGAGCGGACCAAGCGCAGACCGTGAGAAAGGAGATCGGCGGCAAAGCATTAAAGAACAGAAGCCGTCGTGCACTGCCGCTGTCCGAGTCCATAGGTACCCCTCCTCCAATAAATCGGCACGAATCGACCGCTCGGCCACCAACGTTGTCGGCAGGCGGGCTTAGTCAACAGAAACGTGACCGTCGTAACTGTCGTAACTGTCATCGTCGGCAACAGCGCGCTTCTATCTCTATCGCCTGACCGTGTGTTAGTCTGTCTTTTTTTGCCCGTCTACCTCTGTGTCGCTAGTTTGGTTCGGTATCTCTCTCCCCTCGAACTAACAGTGACATCTGTCTACAATGAGCGTGGGAAACTTTCTCCAACACATTAGCACCTGCTGGCGATGTCTCTGTGAAGATTAGCCGACAGATACTGTCCGTTCGCCTATACGTATGCGTCTTCTGTGTCCGTGTCGGTGCCAGCGCGTTTATGTCTGTCAGCCATTGTCGGTATCCGTCTAAGTACTTCTCTCCGAAACCGACGCGAGCTGCAGTCCGCCTTCGTCGACCGTGGGAAATTAGGGCGACTAAGCTGAATAGACCTTCGTCGCGACAATCGCGATCGATCGAAAGACGTTGCTACAGTCGTGTCGACAAAATGGCGGTTTTCCAATATGGCCGCATCGACAAAATGGCAGTTTTCCAATATGGCCGCATCGACAAAATGGCGGTTTTCCAATATGGCCGCATCGACAAAATGGCGGTTTTCCAATATGGCCGCATCGACAAAATGGTGGCTTTCCAATATGGCAGAAAACTGGAAGATACACGATTACACGTGTTATACACGGCCGTTACATTTCACATAATTATTAAAAATCAAAAATCAAAATCCGTGGATTGTCGAAATCATTGCAAGCCACAAACAGTCGACCATTTGACTCATCCAGAAGAATCCTCCATGGACGTTCTAATCCGTGTTTTTCTTTTGTGAGAATTACTCTCTTAAATTTCAAATCTGAATCCAATAACAAAACTCGACTGTTCTCTCGATCAACGACCATCACGAATCCATTTCCATCGACCGACAAATGGACTGGCTCATTCAGTTTTTCGATGGTTGATCCAGGTTCCTGACCGAATGACTTCTTAATGTTTCCATCCGCATCCATAATACACACGCTATGCAGATAATCACCGAAATAGCTATGACTGACCATGAAATGACCACTGGTCAGTTTGATAGCATGCCACGGATGATGAATACCTGCGTCTGATGATAGATTTATTTCACGGATCAATTGTCCATCTGGAGAATATTCATATAGTTTATTTTGATTAAAAACAGTCAAAATGACATTCGATTCATCTGTAACAGATAGACCTTCTCCATAAGCGTGTCCTGTTGACCAATTCTTTATTAATTTTCCATTTGGATCAACTCTCAAGATTTCCATCGACTTATCGTAGTTTTTGTAATCGTTGATGTAGAGACATTTATTTCTGTTGCACGAAACGATGTCCACTGGATAAATTATCTCCATCAAATTCCATCGACGACTGAAACTGAATTCCATCGAATTGTAAACTTCAACATCTGAATTCATTTCACTCAAAACGAACAATTCTTTGTCTAAAATGATCAGCCCTTTTATCCATTCCTTTCTTTCTGCCGAGGCTTTTGTTCTGATCATCTTAACTAAAACTGGATCCGATTTGTATTTCTCATAAGGTTCTGAAAATAGTGAAGGATTCTTTAAACAACTACAACTTTCTCAATCTTTAAGCTGTTAGAACTTAGACATCATATTTCGAAAATAGAATATCACGATGACTTTGACGATTGTAACTTTAGAGCTGACACCAGCAATGAGAAAAGAGACACATTTAGAGACATCCAGAGCAACTTTGAAACAAATTAAAATATACATTCAGTATTCTGACAATGACACAGATACGGAATGTAAGTAAGAGACCATAATGCATAAGGTGCTTTGCAAATGCTTCGAATCAGTGACTATGGAGCGCTGATTTCTTCGAAAATGCTACTTCGCACATGACTGTGCATAAAGCGTATTCCATACGTTACAACATTAAGTGTATTTCACTCTTGGTAATAGCGCAATATATATAATGCAAAAATTAAACTGATAGCAATACTGTTTTAACAAAACTTTCATTTTGGTCTGAATAATTCGATGAAAAAGGACAATTACTAGTAAATGCAGATTATTAAATTGCAACTGAGAAATATTTCAATAAAAGATCGCTGCCCTGTTATAGCAATAAATGAGTCATTTTCCGGTAACATGGTAAATTCACTAATTCAACAAGCAAAAAAAATTTTTTTTTCAAATAATTTGTTTTTCTTTGGAACAAATCTTGAACGTTTCTATTTCACTAATATATATTTGGTTTTGCACTAATATGTAGGCCCTAAATGTAAAAAGTTTTTGGTAGAAAAAAATAGCCTTACTAAACTATTTATCCACTCCGTTACTGTATACATATGAGATCTATTTTATACAGTGTACAGCTTCTGTTATGTATTTTGATATGCCAATATGTTTTTAGTATTAATATTTATAAAATATAAATAAAAGAAATTAGAATACATATAATTCTTTGATTCTATCACAGTTTCATTTACTTGGAAAAAGGTCCACTCCGTTACGGAAATAGAAGCAACTAATGTGAAGTTGAATAAATTTTTTGGCCCAAGTAACTGAAAAGAAAGTACATGAGCCAATCATTCCCAGTGATCGGATAAACAGAAAACACTAAAATATGTATGGCACTGTCTTAAAAATGTACTCACAGCATCAACATACCACACCATTTAGCCTATAATAAGTCCACTCCGTTACTATCTTTCGAGTGTCGAGCACTTTTTTCCACTCCGTTACATAGCTGTCCCATGCGTTACCAAACAAATGTTAACGGAGTGGACAGGTAACGGAGTAGACAATTTGGGTTGCAGCACGGTAAATACCATATTATCGCTCACGCGTTTACATCAATCGTCGGTCAAATCATTATTTTGCTCATAAGCGTTATATTACAAATATTATTGGAATTAAATTTATTCATAATCATTGTTAAAATGCAGTAACGGAGTGGCTGTATAATAAAAAAACACATCTGGTACGCAATCAATGAAAATTAGTAAGAAATTTGTCGGGCCATTTATATCGTTGGTGAAGATATACATGCTTACATAGATTACATAGAAGAGATGAGTCAAGTTGCGCGACCACAAAATTGAATGGTTCTGAGATACTAGATTAATTTTTTACATGGTAACGGAGTATACATAAATCCTGAGGACAAGTTTAAAAAAAAATTCTTTTAATTATACTTAAGATACGGTACACCAAGTTGTGTCTTAAAACATGCACAAATATATAATACATGAGAAACACGTGAATTATTTGGCTTAATACAAAACATATTGAAATGGTAGACTAAAGCAATAAGTACCATAGCCTAGGGAGAGTAACGGAGTGGAACATTTTTGATTCAAAATAAATTTTAATAAATTGCGTTATTGTTTTGAATTACTTTCAAATATCTTAAATTGTTGACTGATCGATAACATTTTAATATCAACACTTAGCATAATCATACTAGGTATAGTTTTTCGAGAAATGACCGGGGACAGCTGAATTGAGAATTCATGCAATTACCGGAAAATGACTCATGATATATACGTCACCCCTTGGACAACCTAAAAACAAATCATAACACCGTAATCAACTAAAACTTTGCTCTTCAATTCTTTAGTGCTTATGTTGTTTCGATTCCTCTGGACTGGGTGAGTATGCGAATTATGACAGCCGAAAACCATATTTCAAATGTCTTCATTAATATACATATATTATGTATATTAATGTATAGAATTAGAATTTCGGCAGTCATAATTCCAACACATAAACCTAAACCAGAAAAGAGGTCCAAACTGGAACAACGCAGAGAAAAAGCATAACTGACTTCCCAAAACAATTGAGTTTCATGAAAAAAATGGATTACATTATATTAGTAGTATTAGTTATCGCAATAAAAAAAATTTATTATAGTAATGAAACCTAGAGATTACGTTAGTTATGGTTAATTAAATGAGCACGCATTTTTCATCTAAATATAGATGGATTGTATTCAAAACGCAATTCATGTGTGTAACCCATTCCAGAAAACAGGTGCAACACAATTTTGATAGAAAACATTCTTAAGTTAGTTTTAGCATATTTAGTTATTCACATCTGTAGAAATCAGGTGCTCTAGTATCATAAGTGTGAACGTTAGCAGATTTACATAAATAATCACTAAACATATTCTAGTAACAACCCACGATCTTTATTAATATATTATATGCAATTTATATCCATCTTTAATTCACCAAGAAACATTGGTAGCACAACAAAAAAATGAACATGAAAAGCATAAAAAGCAAAACAAGAAAATCTCATCCACTTATGGTGTCTGAGAAAAAACACAGAAACCTGACAACCTCATTGTCATGCGAACGGCATTTGTGCATAAAACGCAGTCTTCTGGAAAACCAACAGTCTTTAATAGTATTTTCATGCATGAATTGCAGTACCGATGCAACACTGCTATGACATATTTTGAAAATTTTACAAATAGCAGAGCTGTACGTGTACTCTAAAGAGTTCAGCTCACTGTTGGTAGGGCTTATAGCCTCCATTCCATACAGGAGAAATGGTTTACAGTGTGCACTAACCAAATACAACAAAACAGGTTCACTAAATTTGTAGCATTTGCTATACAATGAGTTAAATGACCGATAAAATTTCACACGCATTTCATGCAAACTAAGTTTAAATGACTTGGCTGCAACCAGAAAACAGCCAAGATATTTTAGTTTGTCCACATAATTAATTTCTACTCCGTTGACATTGATGTTCCTGCACGCGTTACGGAAATGTGATCCAATCCTTATCACTTGAGATTTGGCAACATTTAACTTCATATCAATACTCTCTAGCTCAATTATAGAGCAAATGTCAACCATAACTTGGAGATCACACAGGGATGCTGACATTAAAATTAGGTCATCTGCATACATGACACACCCTAAGTACGTCTCCCCAATTCTACATCCATGACCAGATCGACTTAGCTTTTCAATTAGGTCGTTAACATAAACAGCAAATAGAACTGGAGATAGGACACCACCTTGCCTAACTCCACAGGTTAGAGTTATCATATCTGAAAATATATTGTCCCACCTCACGAAGGCTGCACTGAGACTATACCAGGTTATAAGGGTGGTCACAACTTCACGAGGAACCTGAATGTCCATTAGTTTATTGAACAAAGCAAAGTGATTCACTTTGTCAAAAGCTTTTGACATGTCTAATGCACATAAGTTGATAGTTGACCCATGACTTGTAAAGTAGTCCACGACTGTTTCGACTGCAAGGATTGCATGTGAACAACCCAATCCCTTTTTGAATCCAAACTGCAAATCAGATGTGCATAAATAGCTGCCATAATGCTCCAGCACACACATTTCAAAGAGTTTCGATAGATTTGAACTTAATGTGATGCCACGGTAGTTATCACTATTGCCATTGTCTAAGGTAGGTCCTTTTTCCAGGGGTACAATTATGCCCAAACCAAAACTGGTGGGAACTCTGCCATGCACAAGCATTTGGTTGAATAAAAGTGAGAGCAAAACAACCAGTCTAGGATGAGCATGAATTAGATGTTCAGTTTCAATGCGATCCAGACCAGGGGCTTTACCCCGCTTCATTTTACGAATGCATTGGTCAACTAGTTCTACTGTTATCACTTTATATTGAGAAGCTGGATTATATTGGCTAAACCTATTGTGAAATCGCTTATTCAGTTTCTCACCGGTGTTTGCATTATTAGGTGAGCATGCAGTTCTAAAATTTGAAGCAAAGGCCATAGAAATGTCTCTTGGCTCACTACAACCATCTACAGCTAAGGGAGGTTTATGGTTAGCTTTAAATTTGGCTTGCCAAGTTTTCCAGAAAGAATTTGTGTCCTTTGCCAGAAGATACTCATGTAAGTCATTAGAAGACTAGGCATCTTCCTTAGATTTCTTGTTCCTAATGGCACGCTTATATTCAGCTTTTGCACACCTTTTGGCATCATGTATTGGTCCCTGACTGGGTCGTCCACATGCTTTCCACAGGTCATGAGCAGCTATAGACTTGTTCTTCAAATCCGTGAGCTCACCATCCCAATAGTGCTTATAGTGTGACGCAGTGGTTCTAGGACAGTGTTCATCTGCGGCTTGACACAGTCCATCAACTATCATGTTGTAAACAACATCTATGTCATAATCATGTTCATGCAAATACCCTACATTACAGTTTGTAAAGATTTTTGATGAATGAATCTGGCCTAAGTATACATTAGTGGCACTGTAATATGATGCAAGAACAGCTTTATCCCATCTAATACGCCCGGACTTGATGCTATTAGGAACCTGCCTAACAAAGTCATCACCATTATCCAGAAGACTCTCGGAAAAATGTAATACCAGAGGTAAATGGTCAGAAAGATTCATACCACTGTCAATTATCTCTGATGACTCAACTTTATCAAACAGTGCTACATCAACAAAGAAATGATCAATAAATGACTTAGAGTTGTTTGCCTCAGACACATATGTGAACCTTGTGGGACTAGCCACTTTGGAGTCACACAGCTTCAGCATAGAAGATCTAACAAAGTCATTGACAATTGCACGACATGATAACTCATTTACAAACTGTAGGTTAAAATCACCTCCAAGGATGACACTACATTCAGGGTAGTCGCTTAGGATGTTTTCGATGACACCTACTAGGTTCAACAATATGTCATCATAGGCATTGCCATTGCATGCATTTACAGGGAAATAAACATTTATAAACAGATGATTCTTAATTTTTACTGCAATGAGTCTATCTAATTTCAACAGTATCTTCAAGTTGCACACAAGCTTGTTGTCCACAAGAATAGCCACCCCTCCAAATGTGTAGAATGTATGTGTAGAATTAGAAATTTAGGCAGTCATAATTCCAATATTATATAATTATACACCGTATGATGATGATGATGATGATGATGATGATGATGATGATGATGATGATGATGATGATGATGATGATGATGATGATGATGATGATGATGATGATGATGATGAGTTCTCTGCCCAGAGGCAGGTCCATTGGCTTCTATGCCACCTGGGGATGAGATGAGTGAGGTGATGGCCATCGTCCACACTGACAACGTCTAAAGGTGGGCCAATTGTCCTCTAAGACACGATGACGCCGGGCAAGTCGGAAATACTTGGAAGCGCTGTAAGATAACAAGGATGTCTAGTTTGTCTACTGTTCGCAGTGATCCTAACGGCCTACTTTGGAAGACGGGCTCCCACTGTGGACGATATATATAAAGACGGTCACAGCCTAACTGAGAATTCGCGGAATTCAGAGGGTGATTGCTGCAGCGACGAACAGTATTGTGGCATAGGGATCGGTTGAAGGACTCGAGGCAAGTAGTGACTGGGAAGTGGGGACGGATTATCATTTATGTCATAAACAGTAAAAGTTAATCTACCAAAACCAACTGCATAAGGAAAAGAATAATTGACATCAAGTGGACAAGAGAAGTGGACAGTTCTGAATAAGCGTGATGAGAAGTTTCACGAATTAGTCCAACATTTCAGCATTTTATTAATTCTTAGATTTAGGCGGTACCTATTTGTCTTTTCTCTTCTAGTACTTCTGTTAACTCGATTTCTTCCGATCGCTTTCGTTCTCCAATGTCTGCAAAAACATCAAATTTCTGGAAATTTCATTATTAATCTAGATAGAAAACTTACTAAGTAAATAATTAATTACGAACAAGAAACAGACAGGAATCTTCTGTCTTTCCAGTTCACCCCTATTCTTTTAGCGCATGCGTTAGCTTCCTACAATCCACTCTATCGAAAGCTTTTAATAATTCACGAAGAATATGAAGTACTGGCTATGCTACAGATTTCTTACCGCTAGGACTCCAACTGCTCCGATTGCATCCCTTGTTCCCTTCCCTTTCTAAGCCTGTATTGGTCCTCTCCTAAGCAGTCGCCTGTCTCCGCCCTTGCCTGAATTATTTTTGCGAGGACACGTGGTATACGATCTTGCATGCGCGTCTGAGGAGACTAATGATTCCGTGGTCTTCACATACAGTTGCGTTTTGTTTCCTTTTTATCGCGATTAAAATGGTCTGCAAGAAATCCTCCGTTTGAATATATCCTTGCGTAACTCCACCAATTCTGACATTGCCTTTTCTTCCAAACTCTTCCGTGATTCAAGTGGGATATTCTCAATTCCTTCAGCCTTGTTGTTTTCCATTTCACTAATGGCTGCTAATACCTCCTCTTTTATTATATCAGGTTCCAGATCATCCACGTTCATCTCAGCCTCCTCTTGATACTCGTCTCTGTTGTCTACTACATTGTATAGTTCTTCCACATTGTCCTTCTGATGTCTTCTTATTTCCTCTGGGTCCTGTAACAACTTTCCATCCCTATCCTTCACCGCCGTTCCCCGCTCCAACCTTGTCTACATGGATTTCTCCGATCCGTTAAGCAGATTAGAGGCCTTCCAGAGGTAGACATGGTGCAGAATGGAGAGAGTCAGCTGGATGGAAGTTCATGGAACACCAGACAAGTGAAGAGATACCACAAATGGTAGAGGAAGGAAGATCCATGATCGGAAAAATCAGAAGCCGGCAGGGAAATGGATGGGCGACATAATTAGATACTTAGGAGATCATCTCCAAAGAACTATAATCGAGAGAATGTAAGGAAGACCTGAAACGATGCCATTGGATTGGATGACGGTTAAAGCAGGCTGAGAGGGATTTATAAACAACGAGATGAATGGCGACCTCGGACTACGAACCTGCCTAAATGCAGAGAACCGGAAGAAGAAGAAGCAGTGGAACGCAGAAGTATTATTAAACGTGCAGGCAGCTAACCCATCAGGTCTGCAGAGCAAGCGCAAATGACACTTGATAGGAATCTTACGAGACTTAGGTTTATCTCCAATTGTATCAAGGAAGGAGAACTATTTTAAAAAATCAACAGAACCTTAGCGCTGAGAGAATCGACAAAGACATTTTGTCGAACCAAACCCAGACAACAGCCTGATATATCATGGTGCATAGGGAAGCTGTCTGAGTTTGGAGGCTTACAGGCCACAGAAAATCCTACGTTATTTGGCCGAAAAGCCTTATATGAACATACAACCGTCGTGTGAAGAGAAGTGAAATGAAGAGAGAAAGGAGAAAATGGAGAAATAAGTGAAGGTTACATGTAGCAAGAGAAGAATAACATAGTACATGGTAAGAGTTTTAAAGGGTTATAAACTATTGTTTGTGACCATCACAGGGTTTTAAAAGACTCTCGCTTCTAAACAGCTAGCTAGGCTGTCAAGTAGAATTAAGGGCTGAATGTGTGTAAACTTCTCAACAAAATCCTTGGCATCAACATCCCTTGCAAACTCATCGACTGTCACGGTAAAAATGCAGCTGGACTGTAACTACCGTGTGTTCAAAAGTAAACGTTTAGCGCCTCATAACCTACTTAATTGATCTTTATTTGTCCTATTCAAGAAGCAATTGACAGCTATTTAATTCAAACACAATTTTGTGCTGGCAGGTCTCTTAAATAAGAGCTATGATAATTTATGAATTACGATTAAATGACGCACTAATGCGCATAATACCTTAAAGTCTAATATGGATGCAAGGTGGCTAAGGAGCTATGGCTTTTATTTTTCTTATTCTTGGTCCTTAACTTGGTGCTGGCTGTAGTATATAGCAAAGAGCGGTGGTGGTGAAAGTAGTATTTTTAAAGGTGGTGATATTAAATATCACCACCTATAAAAGCACAACAAATTATGTAGTGAAGGTGAAAAGGTTCTGGCATTACAGTATTTAATATTGATGTTGTTGTCGTGTTCCATTCGTATAATTATTAGTGAGACAACTAATAGAACATTCCGACAATTTTAAACTCCCCAAAACTAAGATTTTACATACGTTTTTGTTTCTTCTTTCTCCTGTAATATACGACCGCACCGATTACTGCAGCTGTGCATGTACCGGTCGCGGGAGTTACAAGAAACACTACCAAGAGTGTTAATAGATTTTGTTCGCTAGTAGCTGAAATGAAAACAATTATCTTACCATATAAAGAAAATATCGATATTTTTAATTAATTGCATTAAGGATAAAAATTTCCACCAAAATACGCTAAATTTAAAGACACAACTCTTAAAAACTATAATAGGTGCAGAAAAATCGCTTGGTTTCCATGCATATCGAAACAGAATCAGGCCCGTGGGTGGTAGTTCAAGAATCCAGAATTAACTACTGTAACAGGGGTCTCACTCCAAAAATTCAGATTTCAGGACACAATTTTAGGCGAATTTCAGGCAAATTTCAGGACATTTTTGTCCTGAACAAAATGACAATTTTTGCATGATAAACGCCGATAATGACAACTTGTTTCAAAATGAGGTCAAGGTAGGCCTACTTTATTTTAAAATATTTTATTAGCAGCCTCCTTCCGTAACAGCTGCTCCAATCCTCCCATTTATTTATTCTCATTTTACATATTTTAAATTAAAAATACTAAACAGTCTTTTGTCCCACAACAAAACACTTGCACCTTAATGCCTGCTAGCACCATAATACCTACACACATACTAGCAACTAAAAAGATAAACAGAGTAACCATCTAAGCAGTCTTTTTCTTCTTCGATTCAGGCGCTTCCTGTGCATTGCTGCCTTCTAGTCTTTTCCTGAGATTCTCGCGATTAGCACGTACTACACTATGTCCACGATAAAGCAGAACACTAGACTTTGTGAAATATCTTGGTCAATTGTAGTATTATAGGTACTAAATTTGGTGCACATGAACTTCAGTCTATTCTATCTAAACCATGCAAATTTTATTACAATTGATGCAACGGTTACGAGGATATACCCTTATGAAATTGGGTGGTTCAGGAACCAAGTTACCGAACAGTAAAACGCTTAGAATGACGTACGTCAATTTTCTGGCTACCGCAGAGGATACATAGGCTGTTGTTCATAAGCGTCATTTTCGGAAACAGTTACACTACGAGACCTGTTTTACGTAACAATAGTTGGTTGTAGAGAAATGGTTTTCAGCGCAGAGGACAAGATTTTAATCAGGAGTTGAGATAGACGAAGGGGTATGGCGCAAGGAGACTCATTACAGAATTTCCAATGAAAATTGGTCCCTAGCTGGTGTCAGCAAGCTGTTAAAAAAGATCTACCACAACCGGAACAGTAACTGTTGCAAGGAAACCACGAGATCGGGCGTTACGAAAGCAAACAAATATCAATGCTGTCGAAGAACTGGTGCTGAGTCAGGATGATCAGCCGCGCACGCATCTGTCGATGCGTTTTACTGTTCGGTAACTTGGTTCCTGAACCACCAAATTTCATAAGGGGATATCCTCGTAACCGTTGCATCAATTGTAATAAAATTTGCAGGGTATAGATAGAATAGACTGAAGTTCATGTGCACCAAATTTAGTACCTATAATACTACAATTGATCAAGATATTTCACAAAGTCTAGTATTCTACTTTATCGTGGACACAGTGTACAGCCAGGCTCTTGGACATTTCCTGCAATTTTCATTTCCGGGTTTGAACATTATGTGCTACCTTAAGTTAGCAGACTGCATATTCTTTCAGTCAGTACTGTTGCTGCCAAATATTTTGAGAAGCTGCGTTTATGAGCTCCTACGCAGCATCAAACTCATTTATTTGCTCCAATTCCGACTTCTCTCCTTTCAGCTGTGCAAGTAGAGAATTCTTCTTCTACTGTACATGTCTTTCTTTCTCCATTAAATTTTCCTTTTCCAGGTCAAGCTTCTTCTGTAGAGCAATTGCCTCCTGTTTGTGTTGTTCTTCCAAATACAACTGATATTCAGAATGTGCTTTCTTCTTGCATCAATGATATCTGTATTTATATGCACTTCAGTAATGTAATGTAATGCATGTAATGTAATGTAACAAGACATTTATAAAGCGCCACTTAAAAGTCTCTCAGAAGCGCTCAACACGTGGCCATCAAACAGCTGAAAAAGTGCGTCTTTAAGATCGAGAGAAAACCATGTAGCCACATGCAGCATTAGTGGCACGCACAGATGGCGGAAGAGTATTCCAGATCCGTGGCGCCGCAATTGAGAAGTCCCGACGAGCACGGGTGGTGGTTCGAAACGAAGGTACAATCAAGTCATTTCGCGAGGCAGACCGGAGAGCCCGCCGACCAGTTTGAGTGCCAGCTGGAAGGCACAGTTCAGCAATGTAGTCCGGAGCAGTGCCAGTCGTAGCCTTCCAAACCAGCGTAGCTATCTTGAATTTAACACGATCAGCAACTGGAAGCCAGTGGAGCTCACGCCGCATGTAGTCGGATATGTGTGAATATTTCGGCATGTCAGCCAGAAGTCTGGCTGCTGCATTCTGAACAAGCTGAAGTTGATGAATCCGGAACTCAGGGAGGCCCGGAGGACACCATTACAGTAGTCAAGGCGTTTGAGAACAAAAGACTGTATTAGCACAGCCGCAGCACTCAGCGACAGCGTCCTCCGTATAACTTGGATCTGTCTGAGCTCGTAGCAACTTGTCCTTGAGACATGTGACACATGATCATCCATCGTAAGCCCACCATCAAGAAGAACACCAAGATCCCTCACCACATCGCAGGACTGTCCACCAAGGGATGCTGATGCAAAAGTATTTTTATCAATCCTACAACGTGCACGTGTTGTACCGAACCATATAAACTGTGACTTGGTCGGGTTGAGTCTAAGACGATTGGCAGACATCCAGTCATGCACCATCGCAAGTGCACAATGCATTTGTTGCGCGCACACCACTGAATCCTCAGGTCGACAGGACAAATAAAGGTGAAGGTCATCAGCAAACTGATGAGATGTAGGACCCAGCGACACCACGACATCATAGCTGTAGAGAATGAAAAGTAGTGGCCCCAGGACTGAGGAACACCGCAAACAACAGGCGCCCAGACAGACCTGTCGTCTCCAATCTCCACCCTCATGGTCCGCCCCTCAAGATAGGAGCAGAACCAAGCCAATGCACTGCCTGAGATCCAGTATGATGCCGCAAGCCTTGTAAGCAGTATCTGATGATCTACCGAATCGAAGGCAGCACTCACGTCAAGAAGAGCCAGTAGTACAACCCTGCCCGAATCCATAGCCTGATGGATGTCTGATAGAAGACGGACAAGGAGTGTCTCGGTGGAATGTCCCTTGCGAAAGCCAGACTGATGTTTTGGCATCAGACCATTCTGCTCAAGATATCGGAGC
Source organism: Aporrectodea caliginosa (assembly GCA_020284085.1). Taxonomy (NCBI): domain Eukaryota; kingdom Metazoa; phylum Annelida; class Clitellata; order Crassiclitellata; family Lumbricidae; genus Aporrectodea; species Aporrectodea caliginosa. The sequence continues at coordinate 256,865 of JACEVL010001057.1, forward strand.
AGCTGGACAGCAATCACTCTCTCAATCAGCTTTGACATGAAGGTTAGGTTTGAGATGGGTCTGTACCTAGACGGTAAGTTCAGATCAAGCCCTGGCTTCTTGAGGGCAGGCCTGATAATGGCACACTTCGGGCTGGCCGGTAGTGTTGCCTCATTCAGCGAAGCATTGCAGATGGATACCATGTACGGCAGTAGATCATCAATCACCTCACGAAGCAGAAACGTCGGAATAGGATCGAGCGAACAGCTCTTCGACGGCGAGGAACAGAGGATTTGACGTACTTCAGCTTCAGTAACACTCCTAAAGGAGTCCATGCATGACCGTGCTTTAGTGAACGTAGGCTGGGTCGATCCCTCGGTAGCTCTTTGAACTTCTTGGACTTTTCATTGAGGTAGACCAGGTAGTTTTCAGCACCAAAGGTCGGTGCTATAGTAGGCTCAGGCCTCCGTCCAAGAGTAGTAGAGAGGTCCCTCCAGAGACGGTGAGTGTTTCCCGAGTTGGAGGCGATGCGGTCTTCCCAGTATCGTCTCTCCTTTTCACGGAAGCAGTCGTGCTTTTCCCTCAATGCTCTAATCCAGGCCCGACGATCATCATCCAGCAACGTTCTTCGAAAACACCTTTCTGCTTTCCTCACTTTACGACGCAACGCCCTGCACTCTCCATCAAACCAAGGGGTTAGTGGGCTGTTCCGAGTGCGGACCCTCCTTGGAGGCAATAGGTCATCGACAATGGAAGTGAGAGTGTTGTCGTATACCATTATTAACTCATCAATAGAAGCTCTCTGACGGGTCAACTCCAAGTCACAGAGCTGGCTGGCATGCAGTCGACATCGAAATTCATCCCTGTCTAGCCTAGACCAGGATCTGATCGTTCTCCAGCTGACTTCAGGTGCTCCACGGAGAAAAGGCAACTGGTAGGTAATGAGGCCATGGTCGGATATGGCCGCCTTGGCCGGTGGCTCAATGGTCATGTTGGTCAACGCACAGTCGTCCCTGGTAACCACCAGATCAAGCCATCCCCCAGCTCGGTACGTAAGCCTTTCAACATGTTGAAGAAGCCCACAGCTCACCAGCATATGTTTGATACCCAGGGACCAAGGGCAACATTGATTCTCCATATGAACATTGAAGTCGCCAGTAACAAGCAGTTGCGTATTCCATGTTGCCACAACGCCCAACAGTGATGACAGCTTCCTCGATGAATGCCGCAGACGGTGGTACAGATCCCGGTCGGTAGATCGCAACAACTGTAGTAGAGAAAGAGCAGTAACATATCCATAAATCCAACAGATTCTTTCTAACAGCAACGATTGTCTTCTCAGTTAGAGACAGAAAGGCTTTGCCTAACAAGGCATTTTCACAGAGAAATTATGTTATGAGATAGCATTGCTGTGAGATAGTGTCAGAGTTGCCTTTGCAACATATGACAGATCAGCATATTTGTTATTACACCCATTCCAGCTGGCACTTCAGAAACTTTGAGCCAGTACTGGCATATGTTTCCAGAAGTACCAAAGTCATTTTGGAGAGAATCAAGGCTTTGATTACACATATATATCATTTTGCACCTTATCACACATATAAGCCATTTTTTTGATCTTCTGTAACGTCGGTTGGTCGTCCGATATTCGGAGTTGTCGACCAACAGAATAGTTCGAACACTCGGATGTTGATGAGTAGTTTTATTCGTCACCAGCAGTGCATCTTCCAGCAGCGAAACCGACCGACTGAGCTGAGCTTCTTTTACAGTTAAACTCTACACGTAAGTGGCCTTTCGGTCGACGTCGCTCGATCTACATATTTGCACGTGCAGGCTTAACCACAGGCACGATTCCCCTACCTGTGCTACGCACGATAGTGCATTCCTGCAACGCCTACGCATAGCACAGGTCTCTGCCTTTCCTCGTTACTCTCTGTTTGTCTGACCGTCTCCTTCTCGCTCTGTATCTCTGACTGTCCTTCTCTCTGCCTCTGTCTGTGTCTGCATTTCTCTGTGTCTGTCTGTATACTAAGTTGTCGGTCTGGCTGTCTCTGTCTGTCTTCCATCTATTCCTCTCTCAAATTCCTGTGTGAGTATCATACACACCCCTACAGTTGCGCCTCCTTCGCCAAAAAGGAATCGCACCTGCGATTTCAGCCAAGCAACACCAAGAAAAACACAAAATTCAACGTCTTAGAGAAAATTGAAGGTGCTCGCGCTTGCGACAACATTTAAAAGCAAAAGATAAAAACGAAAGCGTGAAATGACGATGACAATCGCCGTGCAAAGATCTTTTCCTTACATAACTGGTTTTGGAAATACGCCACCCCCAATGTCCATAACGGGTTATTTTCAAGTGCAGGCACAGACAACCTATTGTTAATTAAATTTTGTCTTGCTCCAACTTTCTCGCTAATGGCTGAAGGCAAGGGAGGTTTTGGAGCACATGATTTGTCAGTGGCAAAGTAATTTCTATGTATACCACTATCTTACTGAATGTATAACGTAGCTCTTTCCTCGTGTTGTCTTTTGTCACTTTAGACAATGCCAATCGAGTTTCCATACCAATATCTATCTCGTTGACTGGAAACCAGTTTTCTCCATCATTGCATTTGCTGGCAACCAAATCCCCACCTGGTTTGTTCTTAACAACTTCGGATTTTAATAATTTTAGCATCATACCGCGAATGAGTTCATTGAGTTTGTCGTACAGGATGTGCACAAGCGGTTCAATCCTTTGGAACAGTTTGATGAAGTCCGTTAAACTTGAGGCAATAAAAGCGACAAGTTTTAAATACACAATAGTCTTCGAGAACTCTCTTAATTCGCTTAAACCTATCTCCAGCACATGCTGCTTTATTGGTACCTTTACTAGAGAACGATTTCAAGAAATAGGTTGTCATAGTAGGCTATTGTTAGATTAGGCGTTAACAAACAGCACTAAGTGACAGCCAACGACTGCTAACAGGTCTCATAAAATTGTTCAAATAATTAATCAACTTGTACATCTGCATATCTTCTCGTCGTCCACCTGCGAGTTTAACCAGAAGATATCATTAGAAAACTGATCAACGTCGAAACGCTGCGTTGAGAGACCTTTGGTAAAGGCTGTATGAACAGGTTGAAGCATGCATGTGCCAATGTCAATAAGTGGCAATATTCCTTTGCTGCGGAAAAACTCGTTGACCTTTTTTAAAAATAAGAGATTGACTGCACGACCATCCATAGCACACTGAATTCATATGTTCGAATCAAAGTTTTTCTCCTCCAAAAACATTTATTGGACAGGGATGCTACTCCCTGAGATAATAATGACCCTGTTTACCCAAACAAAGTCAGGCAACTTAGGTGTAATAATATTAAGGTTTTAAGAAATATTCAGTAAGTGTCCTGAAATTTCAGGACATAGTGAAATTTCAGGACAATTTCAGGACAACTTTCAAATTTAAGGAATTTCAGGACGAGTGTGACCCCTGTTACACTAGTAACACAACTGCATAAAACTTTAACGGCACAAACAAACACTGCAGGACCGTATTTCAAAACGGCACAGGAGATGGAAGCGAAATGCGATAAATGACCCTTAAAGAAGAAAACAGTATGGATGTTACAATTAGAATAGTCCTACCTGCATCTGAATATACCGTAGCATGCATAGACTCTACTATGCATGATCTGTTCCCAAGTGAACATGTAGCTTCACACCGATGCCATCCAACTTTCTTTGGTTTTAAAATCTGATTATCAGACTCTGTGGTAGAATCATCACCACTGAACCATTTCCATTTGTAACTGCATGATTGACTGGTGTTTGCGAAACAACTGACTTCGTCATTCATAGTCATGTTAACTGTGGCTTCGCTGCTGAAGACATCTGCATTAATTGAACATAACGAGTTGTGGCATGAAGGCTATTATGCACATATATTGCTGATGCCAAGAAAAAACAAGAACAAAAGTTAAATATAATAAATAAAATAATTTTACTCAATGGCTAAACTGGTTATTTGTAAACCATCTACTTTACTTACATAATTCGTACATGCGGAGGATATCACGCCATCAATTGAAAGGGGTAATGAGCGGGTAACAACTACTTTCGACGTTTATATGCACCGGAATATAATAATAATTTCAACATGTTGAACGTCTTAGTTAGATAGGGCTGATAACTTTTGATTTTGCCATTCCGGAACGCCCGTTCACTAGATGCGCCATTACCAATTTACACTGTCCACGTTACTGTATGTAGCGAATGTTGCGTCAACCGAATATAGGATCTGCAGTCTTCTGAAATAGTCGTTAATAACTGCAGTCAAATCACTCATCAAAAGATGAGTGGCCTATTATACTCAATATTAGACTCAACTTCAAGAAGAAAACGATTATTATATTCCAGTAACCTAACATGGTTACCGGGCTTGAGGGCCCAGCACGAGCGAAGTTCATATTATTATACAATTATGCATGCATGCAGATTGCAGATGTCATTTAGGCCTATTGGGTCTGCGACGGGAAAGCAGAACTTCGTTTAAGCTTGAACTTCTGCTGAGTTGATGCCGTTTTACTTTTAAGCAGTTCCATATCACTGCATACAAAGTCGTAGAATCCAGCACATGTCATATTAAAATTAATTTTGGTCAGCAGTTCCGCTTTAACAAAGTCTGTGCTCAGGCAATTGCGATTTTCAGACAACAGGTCATTCATAATGCTGAACACTCTGTCGCAAAAAGCGTTGAAAACAGGAACTGACAGTACCTGGGGCCCAATGCTAAGCAACTGAGTGACAGTGGTCTCTAAAGTTTAGAAGACTTCAACCCAACTTGCGATGTTGAGCCAACAACGTCATGTGTGATAGAGCGCAGAACAAAAATCGATCGTACAAATCGTCGAGTTTAGTGCGCGAAAACAAGAACAACATGTGATGAAGTGGATGTCTACACCAAATTCCGGGACAATTTGGAACCAATCCGGGACACGGGACGCACAGGACCGATTCCGGGACTGTCCCGGCGAATTCGGGATGGTTGGCAGCCCTAGAGATAGACCACTGGTTGGGACTAAGGGATCGTCGTTATTGTTATAAGTACTTAATTGTATTTAGTAACGTCGTTCGCTAAGTCTGACGCACAAGGCGTCAACGATAGTGCACCAAAACCAAGTCGTATCCATGCAGATCGATATATTATATATCCAGAAGATCAGTCTGATCAGACAGGCAAACAGCTTACGGCGAATAGGCAATTTGAAAAAGGTAAGGGTGATTACGAGATCATAATTATAAGCGAGTTAAAGCGACTAAGCAGAACGGATAGAAGAGAGTTCCAAAATCGATGTCCAGCAAACCGAAAAAGATGGGATGTTCGATGAACATTGAACGAGTAAGATTGTTCGAGCATACAGAAGAGCTATCATTTTAGCTAGTCGACGAGTGGATTATTTTCCCTGCCTTTGATTAATCAGTGCGTCAATTTCGATCAACTGAATGCGGTTCTTAATTTAGAGAGGGACTCAGAGGGTCGAATGCATTGCAATGCGTTTGTGCAAAAATGTCCTGTTTTTTCAGTTATTTTCACCCTATAGAGATAATCTCAAACCGATGTTCTGAAGACAACTTACAGATGATTTTAATGATGTCAGAAGAACAGCTGTATTGTATCCCAGATGTTCTCGTCGTTTGGCAAATAAACGAAGTGTTGTTTAGATCGAGTGTGCTGTTCATCGTTAGTGTGTAGATGACCTCATTTTGATTGGATGTAACCTCGAGCATTCTTTCTGTAATGGATTCATTGTCTCCACTCGATTTCCATCGAAGTACAGGAGGAATGTTGCCGTGGTATGTTGTGCTGCATGAAAGTTTGACTTCCTCTGGTTCTATGCCGCAACTGTTTGGTCCAATGACTCCCTCTGAATGTATATTGGATTTGCAAACTGGTTCATCACCTAAAACACAGAAGGGTACATCTTAACCATAATTTCCTTCTGCCTGAATTGCTAAACATACTACTGACAGTTAAATAATTTTGTAAAATAATGTTATATAAATCTATAAGTCAACACAGGTTTATTTTAAGTTCATTTTCATTAATTGACTAACAAGTATTTGCCTAGGTTTTTCAAAAATTGCAGTTATATACAAAAGGAAAATACGCCTGATAACAACATGATTACCTGCCTTTCTTGCCAATGAATATTGTTTTGACTGAGCGCCTGTGAGTAAGCTGGCAGCCTCAATTTCTGTAGCGTACCATGTTTAAGATTATGAAAACGATATTAATATTCCAAGCTGAGCCCCTAATATAGTTATATTGCAAACGATATGCGAGATGTTATCAATCTCGACATGATCAACACAAAATTTTGCAAATAGGGTGAATAAGCGCGTTTGCTTTTGAAGTAGTTTTTGTAAATAGCAGACAGTGAAGAGGGCAAAACGTTCATGAACACCAAATAACGCTCACTGAAACTATAATTCGCAAATGCAGGTTGTTTTCTGAAATAAGTGGATAAAACTCTGTGGCGGCAGGCAGCACTGTACATGTCTAGACACTAGATAGTTTAGATCTGAGAGCGTTATAGCCACGCTGATATCTGCTTTTAGAATAAATTACACGTAGGAGTCGAGTGGGAGTCAAATCTGAACGTACCTAAAACTATCAGCTGAGCCGAACGTCTTTCTCCAAACCCTTCATCTTCTGAGCATTCGTATTTTCCGGCATCTGAGATTTGAACTGATCGAATAACTAAACTGCAGGCTCCTGTGGATGTGCTAATTTCAACCGAAAACCTGCCATCATTATAAGGCTGTAGAATAGCTATTCCGGTGTAAACGTAGTTGTTGCCATGACGCCATTGGACGTTGTCTGCTTGAAGGGACGTCGAACAGTTGATATAAGTCGACTCATTGACCTTTGCCTCAGTGTCACGTGGAATCACATTCAACTTTGCATCTGAAAATCCACAATTTAGCGTAAGTTTTGTAATTTCTGTCATTCTATCTTTATTAGTATTACCATCGTATTTGTAATGTGAGCTAACATTGCAGGATTGTAACTTTCCATTTCGGCATTTAGGCCTACATGCTATTTTACTATTTGTATAACAGCTAAAGAATAAATTCATATAGGCCATAAATTGCATTAATTCTATCGGAATCAGTTCTGTGTTTAAAACATTAAAGCAACAGATATATGATAAGACCTAAGCTTATATTGGACTGAGCGTCTATCATCAGAATAAGGTTTTACACGGCTTACCAACTTTATGAAAGCAGTTGAGTAGCATGGCTAGAATTATGACAATTCTAGAGGTCATAGCGGAGATGATATCAGGACACAGTGTTATGATTGAACCTTCAGAGGCTACAACGTTTTGCCACGGCAAGACACCAAACTGTAGGCCTACAACAAATAGTTTAGGCCTAATCAGTTGCAAGCCATTTCCCAATGCTTATTCATGAATAAAACATTTTACAGCAACTTTGGTTGAAAAGCAGACATATGAAAATAGATTCAATAATTAAGCCCTACGGGGATACGAAATGGTTTTAAACCCAAGCATACAATAACATAACATAGGCTAACAAGAATTTTAAGAGGTTCAGAAAACGTTTAGTCTGTGTTAGAACCACTGAAAATTAACCTGGAACGCTCAATAGCCCATTCTCCCTTGCTTCCTCTTAAAAGCCGTGACAAGGCGTGACAGTGTAAGTTCACTGATTCACTGACAGTGTCCACTAATCCAATCCATTCCACGAGTCTGTACCTCTTGCACTGAAGAATTTCTGCCCTAACGTTCTTAAATAATTTATACCTGTGTCCTCGAGTTGCCTCGTTTGGTGTTAATTCAAGAAACTTCTCCCACTGTAGTGCGTATACTTTCCAGTAATAATCTTGTGAGCTTCGATTTGATCTCCTCTGCTCTTTTCCTTCTCTCCATTACTGCTAGTCCACACACTTTTTCAACCGTCCTTCGTAGCTCAAAAGCTTTGTGGCCCCAAGTAATTTGTGTAGCTCTTTTCTGCAGTTTCTCCAGTTTTTTCAATGTCCTATTTCAGGTATGGACTTCATGCCTGGATGCAGTACTTCAACTGTGGCCTAATCATTGATTAGCGCTTGTCTATGGTGACTAATTTCTAATTGTAACATCGCATCATACCTAAAGTTGAGTTATTCTTTTTTGCTTCAGCACACTGCCTTGAACGTATTCAGGTATGCGGACTGTTCATCAAAGGACGATTCATCAAGGGACTATTCATAATGGACGATTCATCAAGGGACTGTTCATCAAAGGTCTTTTCATCAAAGGACTATTCATCAAGAGGGTTATTGGATTGATGAAAAGAATTCTTGCTTAAATACAAGCTGGAATGATGAAAGGAATTTTTACTTATATAGCAGCTAGATTGATGAAAATAATTTAGCTTAAATCGAAGCTGGATTGATGGAAAGAATTATTGTTTAAATAGAAGTTGGAATAGTGAAAAGAATTCTTGCTTAAATAGAAGCTGGATTGGTGAATATAATTATTGCTTAAACAGAAGTTGGAATGATGAAAATAATTTTGATAAAATCTAAGCTGGATTGATTAAAAGAATTATTGTTTAAATAGAAGTTGGAATAATGAAAAATATTCTTGCTTAAATAGAAGCTGGATCGCTGAAAATAATTATTGTTTAAACAGGTGTTGGAATGATGAAACTAATTTTGCTTAAATCGAAGCTGGATTGATTAAAAGACTTATTATTTAAACAGATGTTGGAATGATGAAACAAATTCTGGCTGAAATAGAAGCTGGATTGATGAAAAGAAGGTTTGTTTAAATAGAAGCTGGATTAGTGGAAATAATTATTGCTCAAATAGAAGTTGGATTGATGAAAATAATTTTGTATTAAAGTAAAAGTTGGATTGATGAATTAGTTTCTTATTAAACTGGAAGTTGCCTTGATGAAAATAGTAGCCTACTTGCGTCAATAAAAACTGGATTGATGACTGTTATCATGGACATTGCTATTAAAATGTCTATATTTCACTATTCCAACTTCTTTGTCTATGTCTGACCAACTGAGCATAGCATATCGTTATATATATATATATATATATATATATAATTATATATATATATATATATATATAATATATGTATATATGAAACGGCATAGCATATCGTTATATATATAATATATATATAATATATATATATGAAACGGCGAAACGATATGCCATGCTCAGTGGGTTTTTCTTCTATCTCGCTAAGGCGTTTGATACGGTCGATCGTAATATCCTGCTAAATAAACTAGAAAACTATGGGATTAGGGGACACAGCTTAAATGGTTTGCCAGCTACTTTGAGAAACGTGCACACTGCACAGAGAGTCTTCTGTAATGGTACTCTCTCTGATCTGGGATTGATTAAATATGGAGTTCCGCTAGGCTCCAATCCTTTTCCTGCTCTACATTAACGATTTGGTCAGTATCTCCATAACAATATTTTTCATACTCTTTGCTGATGATACCAACGTTTTTTACTCCAATGAATCCTGACAGAAGCTGATTCAAACTATCAACGTTGAGTTATCCAACATAGCTGCTTGGTTCCATGCAAATAAACTCACCTTCAATTTAGAAAAAAAAACAATTTTATTTTATTTAAATCCCACAGAAAAATGAACCCCAGCGGTGATCTATTCTTGCTTATTAATGATACTCCCATCACTAAGGTTGAGTCAAAAAAAATCTGTGTCTACATATAGTTGAGCATTGACCTGGAAGGTACATATAAATCAAATTGCAGCTAAAATCGCTAAAGAAATGTGGGTATTCTAACCCGTATTGCACATACACTAAACCATAAACAATAAACAATAAAACTAAAAATATATTATGCCCTCGTTTACTCCTACCTCATTTATTGCAACATGATTTGGGCATCGACGTACGAATCTAGCCTGCGATATGCTATGCTCAGTGGGTTACATATACAGGTTTACCCTTATCAACCCTCTCATAAACCTCCTGAAACGAGGGCATAATCCAACAGATTTGTTAAACACGAACGGCCTCTGGTAAATCCTTGTTGACTACCCTTTATAATATCAAGCTCATACAAATATTTCACTATGTCATCCTTAGTAATTCTCTCTACGACCTTGCACACCACACTGGTTAAGCTGATTGGTCTGTTGTTACCTGCTTCATGTCTAATTCCCTTTTGAAACAATGGCACTATGAGTGCATCCCTTCATTCCCGTGATACTTCTCCAGTCTGCATTGATTTGCCGAAGATCTGGGCTATTGTCTCTCCAATTTCTTCCTCACTTCATGTAAAAAGTTTTGATGGAGTTCATCTATGCCTCAACTCTAGTGGGGTTTTAGCCTTTTCAGTTGTTCCACCACATTTTCTTTAGTGAACATTATCTGTGCCAATCCCTTGTCAACACTGTCTAAACAAGTTTGGTAAGGCTCATGGATGTTTCCTAATTCTTCCAACGTAAACACTGAGCTGAAATAGCCATTTAGTACTTCGGCAGCTTCCACGCCGTTCACAATAACTTCCATCTTCCTTTTCAATGGCCCTACCAGATCCTCCTTCTTTGCTTACTTCCGACGTAGTTGTAAAAAGTCTTATATCCCTTTACATTCCTTGATCACTTCTGCTCAAAGATTTGTATTGCTTACTTGTTTGCATTATTGCATGTATTTCTTTTCTTCACATATTTGTTTCTTAAATTCTGAAGTCTGGCAACAATCTCGTGATCCAAATCCAGCCCCTTCTTTGTCTCCTTCTTCAGCTTCTGAAAAATCTTCCATGCTTTGTTCTTTGCTTTTCTCTTTCTTTGAATCTCACGTGTTATCCAAGCCTCCTCTTATTGTTTCCTTTGTGCTTCGGTATTTCTTCTTCGATAATCTCCCTCGTTTCCCTAAACGTCCCCCAAGAAATCATCATTCACTTCCATGCCCTTTATTTCACTTACCAAATCCTTTTCCGTCAACCTTCTCCTTACTAACTCATATTCTGCTTTAAAGAAGTTGGGTCTTTTCACATCGGCCTTTACCTCTGACTGGGTCTGCTCCATGACTACTTCCCATCTGACTACCTGATGATCATTAGTATTACAATGCTCCCCAGCACTCACATTCTCTACCATATTTTCATCCGATGTTTGCAATAAGTCCAAAGTGTTGTCTCCCCGGTTGTCTCCAAGACAGCTGTTTCATAAAACTGGCATTAACAAACTCTAAGGTATTCAAGTTGAGTCGCTAACGTCGTTGCCTTTTTTGTTAAGTGGCTTCATCTTTCATGTACTCGGGATATATACAGAGGTGATCTCCCAAGTCCTTCCTCTCGGTGTTTTTCTCGAGACATCATTTCTCTTGCGTTGACGAGCTCCATCATCCGTCCTTCAGAATTTTCTCTTCTGGGTACTCACATATCCCGGCGAGGACTCGGTCGTCCACCACGCACTTTGTTCCCAACAGGGGTGCTAGGGTGTCCCAAAAAGACACAGACTTTTCAAAAGTGTATATATTTTGATGGCCAACCTCTAGAAAGTTTCTATAGGACTAGATATATTTTACGAAGTTTCAGCTAATTTGATTAACATTTAGGCGTGGCTCAAGCGACTCTGAGTAAAGCTATGTTTAGCTGAATCATACACATTAATTTGCCATTAACAGATGTATTTAATGTATGTAATGTGTATTTTATCGCAGAGTATCTCAGGAGCTACAAGCAATGGAGAAGTGATTTTTGTGTATATTATAGGGTTTTCCGGGTAGAAGAAGTCGAATAAGCTATCTCTAACATTGTAGGACAATCGGACGACCTTCATTTTCAAGGTCATTTCAATTCACTTTATTGATCCCAGTAACATATACAAGTTTTGATCAACATAGTCATATAATCGAACAATCAAAGATTAAAACAGCACATTGAGCTAGTAAGTAACGAGAGTTAATCAGGATCAATAGGCTCACCAGAAGGGACGGGTCCCTCTAGATAGGGGCCTACTTAAATTGACAAGTGACTGGTTAATAAAATATGTAATGTTGGAGAGATATTATTAAATTGACTACAAAGACTGAATCCGGGATGATAATAGTCTATATTTTCATTTATTCATTGTGTATGCACGAATGAGACTCTTAAAGTGGGGGCACCTGATGCGGTTCGAATGAGATGCAGTAAATTATTCCATAAAAGGGGTCCTTGATACCTGATTGAGAATTTGCGGGTATTAGTTCTAGCAAAGTTGCATACATAAGAACGATTACTTCTGGTTTGGGTGGTGAGCAAGGCTGGAGCAGAGAAGGATGAAAAGGCCATGGAAGCAAATTATTGTCATATCGGTACATAAGTTCACAAGTCTGATAATATTTAATTTGCTCAATATTTAGTAAATTAAGTTGCATAAAGAGTGGTTTAGTGTGCGAATTTTAGAGCGAGTTAGTGATCAAACGTATAGCTTTTTGTTGCAAGATCTGTAGCTTTTTAAGTGTGTAGGATAGGTAGAAGTCCATATAAGATTGCATTAGATTAAATAGGGGTAAATTAAAGCAAATATAAGTTCTTAAGTATTTGAGAGGGGAGCATTTAAGATATTCTTCTAATTATTCCAATGTTTTTCATGATTTTCTTAGATATTTCATTAATATGGGAATTCCATTTTAAGTGCTAGTCAATGAAGCCACTGCGAAATTTAGATGTTTCAACCTGTGGAACTATTATATTGTCAATGGTTAATTCACAATCTGTAATAGGTATAGTTCTTTGGAAGCTCTAAAGATTATATAATTAGTTTTAGAAAGATTTAATGATAATTTGTTGGCATTGAACCAATCAGCGGCCATGGTCAATTCCTCATTGGCCAATTTTATCAGCTGATCATAAGAAGAGTGAGATAAGAAGGCATTTGAGTCGTCAGCAAATAAGATATAACGTAGCAGTGATGAGGAATTGGGAAGATCATTAATATACATTAAGAACAGAAGAGGTCATTTGACATCCATTGTCAAATAATAATATTTCGTTATCGGTGAAATACAAAAAACGAAGTGACTAGCGGACCGCCAGGCGGCCCGCAAGTTTGAAATACTAGCGGGCCGCCAGTCACGTGTCAAATCATTTATGTCGGGCAAAAGTTTTTTTATAGTTTTAACGAGTTAGAAAATTGAAAAAGTGTATGAGAACTAATTTAAGTAATCTTACAATGCGTGATGCAAAATGTTTGAATCTATGAATAAGTATGCGGCGAAGAAGGCTACAAATGCAGAATTAGATCCAATATTATTCATTACGATTGTGTGGTGTTCCATAGTCGAGTGGTTAGCGTGCTGGAATGTCAATTCAAAGGTTTGAGGTTCGAATCCCGTCAGGGCAGATTTTTTATCTCTTATAGCCTACCCGTTAATTTTCTGCACATTTGAAAATTTACCTATTTCTTTGGGTCTGGAATTGGGAGTGCTTATGAGTAGTTACCTTGGTTAGGGTAAAGTTAGGCGTCGTGAAGGTCGGTTAGGGTCAGGGTTAGGGTTAGTGTCGTCGCTAAAAAACATAGTAGGCCTACCATCCTAGCATCATGCCAAAATATACCGTAAAACGCCACTAAACTACGCAGCATGATATTAGATGTTTGTCACCTTAGCGTAATAAAGCCTAAATTAAGGTTTTCTGTCAATTTTCCGTCTTGGCGGACCGCTAGTATTCGAAATTTGAGGGCCGCCTGTCTCTCTCTGGAGTCACGTGAGACTGGCGGCCCGCTAGTATTGGAAACTTGCGGACCGCCTAGCGGTCCGCTAGTCACAGCCAAAAACTAAAAAAAAGATGTCAATCCAAGATAGGCTCGTTGGGGTCACTGAAATCGAAGAGAGCTATAAACAACCTGGTATGACCATCATATAACCATCGACTTTGTAGTTCAAGGTCACTCGACCTGCTATGACTAACCTTTGGCCTCACGGGAACTAAAAGTGATGTATATGATGTGTTTCAGTCTTGGATTTCAAAGAAGTATACTCAGCAGAGTTATAATGAACATCATATGCTCAGTTAATGACAGTGGTGCAGGGTCCATTGACCTGCCATGTTTAACCGTTCGTTTTCCGGAACTACGAGTGCTGGAATGGTTTTCTTGATGTCTGTTAATTTGTATGGTTTTAAATGCCGCCAAATCAGAAAACTAGTACACTCAACATTATACGATCATTCGCTTTCCTCATTCTGCAGCTTCTCTCCAAGCTCTCCGCTCTTTGGACCAGCATGACCTCTTTGTCCCGCGAGCTAGGACCACTTTGGCGCAAGATGGATCATTTGTCACCACTGGGCCTGCCCTGTGGAATTCCCCACCCTCCTTTTTACGTGTTCCCATTCTTTCTGGATCTGTTCCTACATCTCTCTTTCTTCCAAATCTATTTCTTCTCTCTGGGTACTTGCACTGGGAGATCTACTGAATGGCCACTGATGTGAGCGGCGCTATATGAACATCATTAGTCTCTAATTACATCACATTACATTTGAGGTTCAAGGTCACTTGATGACCCGGAGTGGTTGCCCTTCGTTTCTCGGGAACTGCAAGCAATAGAACTGTGATTGTGGATTTTCTTTAGTGAAGGCATTAGAGCACTTTCCTAAACACGAAATCTGCCAGTATATCGTAATCGTAATCGTAAACTCGGAACTTCTACAGCGCCCACAAAAGCGAAGTCGCGGGAACCAGCTTATTCACAGGCGCTCAATAAAATCAAAATCGATAGGCAGGGGTCAAAATCGAGAGAGAGTCAGGCAGGCAGACAGGCAGGCGGCTGAGGTGGATGGTGTTTGGTGTTCAGACGGCGAGGTAGGCAGGGAGAAGTGTTGGATTCAGGATAAGATTTGTCAAAAGCAGTGTTTTCAGTTTCGAGTGAAAGACCTGTGGAGAGATAGCGAGAGGTGGAGTTTTGGTGACTTCGTAGGATGGGTCAGATATTTGTCGTAGTGCTGGCGGAAGTTTGTTCACAGTAAAATAGTTACAGGAAACTTTCTACAGCTTTCCAAGGTCATATGAACTGTTACAAACCAATAAACGTGTTACTTGTTACTGCTGATTGGCTAGATCTTTTTGTTCCTAGGACTAGGACTGCCTTGGCTCAACGCCGGGCATTTGCTGTGGTTGGTCCCTCTACTTGGAATAACCTTCCTCCATCATTAAGGGCTAAACTAATGACTAGTTTTTCCTCTTTGGTCTCTCGTTCTTTAAAGACGTTTCTTTTCCCCGGGGTTTTCGTGCTGAGAGCGCTTCTGAATAGTTATTCTGAGAGAGGCGCTATATAAATCTTTAGATACAATACAATACAATACAATACTTGATATTATAGATATTATAGATTACATGGAATGTAAATGTAATAACCGCAGAGTGGCAAGCATGTTTCTTCAGGACTTCTTGTAGCCACATATCTTATACTAGACACCAAGATCACCTCTCAACAACTTGTGGGTGGCTAACTGGCTATTGATATATAAAAGGTAACTGGGAACGCCACCGTGAGTGATGTCACGTGATCTGTGAAATAAAGCCACCACATACGGTGAAAATGAACTTTTCAAATTCCCTGTAGTCGATAACCCTAGTCTGCACTCTGCAGACACCGATAGCTCCTTTCCAAGATTTCTGGCTGTGGAGATAGGAGTGGTTACTTCAAAAGTCACGGTGAGTGACGTTTTGTCACGAGTTCTGGAAGAAATAACTGCCAAGGAGTTCCAGAAATATTTTATGTGAATCCCTCTGTCCCAAAACCATAACTAACTTGATACTATATAATCCAGCGCTTCCCAAACTTTTCCGTGTCACGCACCGGCAGGAATTTCCCACTGCAGGAAGACCGGTGCCAAATGGTGCCCGCATACATTAAAATAATTAAAAAATAATTAAAATTTAATCCTCAAAATTAGTGCTGTCATTAATAAAATTAAATTGTTGTTAATTGTTAAATTTAATAACATAGACCTGGTGTGACGTCACACTTCTCAGACCCCCACCCCATGTCACACATCGTCACAAATTTCCGACCCCCGACCCCCTAGGTGCGTGACGTCATTTATGGACGGCCCAAGCCAGTTACCATTTTGTAGAATGTAAAGTATTGTAGAAAAAGTCGCAAAACGGTGGTTTAATGCCATTGAACAATGGTGCTCATCATTAGGATTAAAAAACTGTTTATAGATCTATTATATTATTATTCGTGCTTTGAGCGCGCTGGTCCGCAGGTTGGTGGTACGCCTTGGTTTCCTACCCAAATCTTTCCCCACCTTTGAGGAGCTTTGCAAAAAGCTGACATAGACCTCTTTAAAAACATCTTAACGAATACTAGCCACACCCTCCACGACCCTCCCTCTGTCAATATTACTGGTCATGACCTGCGCCCACGCTCACATAACCGTGTTCTTCCTAGATTTGATTCCCTTACCAGGCGCGGCCTCTTGGTTATCGGATGTTGTACAGTTAGACATCTGTTTTCTTGTTGACTTAATATTCGTATTCTAATTATCCTTTTCTTTATACCTAAATTATTTTTGACTTTGTATGTAAAGCGCTGAGCGTTTGCATGCGTTTAATAAAGACCACACTAAATTTACTTACTTTATATTGCTAGCTTTAGTATCATAACAGAGTATTTTAAATAGTTCAATTACTAAGTTACCAAGTTACATTTGATAAAAACAGAGTCAGACTTTTATATGGGCTTGGAGCATTGCATTTGGCTCTGAGAATTTCATTGCCATGGCAATTCCGAAGCACCTACTGATCAGACGATCAGTTTGATCAGCTTAGGCTACAATTGTTGCTAAATATTCTACTAAGAAGTTCAAAAAATTACACGTCGTCATGTTTTGTCCTTAACGTGATGAGTAGGCATTCTTCATCATAACCAGTTTGAGATAGGCCTATGCATTATGGGCTGCGGGCGTGAGTCTCACTTGAAATGTGACGCATTTATACGAATCGAAAAAAGCGTGTAAAACACACAAAATCTGCCTAGCAACGATAGGTCTTCAACGTCCATCGACTACGTGAATAAAAAATTTGGCGACTGTAAAGAAGCACATTCGCTCCTGCTTTATATCATAATGCGCAGCGGCGAGAGAAAGGGACGACATGATCTATGTTGGTTTTGTTTGGTTCGACAAGATACGAACATTTTATAAAGTTATCTCGCGTCAACCATTCTATATCTAAGCTCTTCAGAAACAAATTTCTCATGGTTGGCTTAGACGAACAGTTAAGGGGTCATCCATTAATTATGTCAACAAAAATAGGGGAGGGGTTTGGAAAAGTTTGACAGTTGTTGACAAGGGGGAGGGGGTTCGGTAAAAAGTTGACGTCAACAAATTTTTTTTCCAATGAATCAACACAGACCCTTCAAAATGGTAGCGAAAACATTAAGTAATGCTAAAAATGTATAAAGTGCTTAATGTTTAATACTACTAAAAAGCTGGTAATAAACTAAACTCATATATTTTGAAATTCGAGATTGCATTTCTTAGTGTAAAACAATTTGAAAAAATGATTCTACATGTATTGAGCCATTTTTTTCTTTTTTATAGGGGGTTCTGGGATTGTTGACATAATTTTTAGGGGGTCCGTCAATGTTTGACAGTTGTTGACAAGGGGGGGAGGGGGTCAAAAATGGCCTAAAATTTGTTGACATAATTAATGGACGATCCCTAACCAAACTAATATAGAATTGCTGCGATTCGCGACCAGAGCCGTTGAGGTGGACTTCTAGGTAGGAGTCTTCGGGTATACCCGCATCTGCGGTTTACCGTTTACCCGTACCCGAACCGTACCCGCGGGTCGGGTACAGATTGGGTAGGCCTTTCGCGGGTCGGGTCTGTTACGGGTAGGAGCATTACGGGTATACCCGGTTTTACTCGTACCTACGTGAAATTCTGGGCTACATGTAATAGTGAGTATTGCACCTTCAAAATCTTACTTACTATAACTGGCGTTATACTGTCTAAGTACCTACCATATGCTTGTGTTTAACTATGTCCGTGCGCCTAAGTGTCCGGTTCTAAACGTCATATTGTCGTAGTGATAATATTCTGATAAAACACACATTTTCATAAATAATAATTTTTAATTTAAAATCTAAATCCTACAATTTGAAACTAAATTACTGAAATAAGATTATAAAATGTCAAAACTAAAATGTTCTTTTAACGACGATCTGAAGGCCGAGTTTTCATTCTTGTCCAGCAGTGCGACTGATGGTAGTAGTACTGCATCCTGCAATATCTGTAAGTCAACGATTTCGGTTGCTCACGGCGGCGGGTCAGACATCAATGACCACATTGCCACTATGAAATGTTATGATAGAATGTTAGCAGACAAAAAAAAACTTTTAAAGAGGCAAACATTCAGGTGCCAAATTTGAGTAACTGATTTGAGAAATTTAGAATTTAATTTTAAATTTAAAAGCATGATTTGAATAAAACCTTTCACTTAGTCTTATAGTCTTATACCAATATAATAAGCATAAAATAGATAGGCTATTTGTGCAAGTTATATTATATTAATTATTGACAACATCACAAATTTATTTTGTGATTGAAGTCCCGGTTTTTAGTTTCCAATATCTGGTCAGCCTACCCTAGATGGCATCTCTCACCTTAACTGAACATATATCCAAGCTTGCCCGTTCTTCGTACTTCCACCTTAGGCGTCTCAGGGCTATTCGCAGATCTGTGTCATCCTCTACTTTCACCTCAATTGTCCATGCTTTTGTCTGTTCTCGAATTGACTAGTGCAATTCTCTCCATGTTGGTTTACCCAAGGTTCGTCCATCTCCACAGTCAGTGGCATCGCCCCCTATACTTTTGGCACGGCTTTTGCCGTACCACTTTTTAGCGTGGTAACGTATTTTACAGTACCACGTTTGTCTGCTAAAGGCTAGAAAATACATTTAATCCATATAAACGTGAACTTTAGATTACCAAAAATGGCACGAAACACTGTCAATGTATGCAAAAAGCGTCCGCTTCTTTAGGACGAAAATCGCCTTACTCAATTTTCTAACATCTCTACATTTTATAGCTGAACAACTTCATTGGCTACCTCTCCCTGCGCGCATCCAATAATATTTAAAGTTCTCATTATCGTATTGTATTGTATTGCATTGTATTTGAACACTTGTTATAGCGCCCCTCCCAGATTCCCATTCAGAGGCGCTATCGTGCTCAAATCTCAACTGGGTCTTGCTCCAAAATATCTTTGCGACCAAATTCTTCGTCCCCTTACAGTCACGTCACTGCGTTCACTCCTCTCAGATCCTCTGACCAGCTTGACCTCTTCGTTCCCCTTGTTAGGACCATAATGGCCAAATCCTGCATATAATTATAGTCCCTCTCTATGGAATGGAATTCCTCCTTCTCTACGCTCTACCATCCTCTCTGGTGGCATCTCTGCCTCTATCTCTCACCTTAAAACCTTCCTTTTCTCTCGAGGTATCCAGTGGCGGCGCCAGGGGGGATAGCGGGGCTTAGCCCCCCTAACTGCGGCTCAGCCCTCCCAAAAAGTGGGAAATCACTGCAAGTCACAGGGAGGAGTGAACAAAAGGGAAGGGCTTGGAGCTTTAGCCCCCCCCAAACCTGAAATCCTGGCGCCTCCACTGGGGGTATCTCGCACAGGGAGCGCTTCTGAAAGGCGCATGCTATGAGAAGCGCTTTATAAATGATGAATTACAATGAATACAGTAACGTAAAAGGCAACTTAATTGAATAGAATCTGCAGTTTATCGCTTTTAATCGCCTAATTCTGCTTCTTTATCTGATAGAATTACAACATAAGCCTACAGCTGTAATTTGTGAATGTACTCCTTACAAAGTTCAGAAGTACATGTACTTATTAAAGCTAGACACTCATTATAGCAGCCAATTAGAGAAAGACTATTTTCCAGAACTCCAGATAAAAACACGCACACATACGCGTGGGTCATACTGACTTAACTTAGGTCCACATAACTATTGTTTCAACATGTAGACCTACGGAAGTCCATCTTTGTAGCAGAAATCATCCCCATTACTCATGTACACCGAAATTCGAAACAATTCTGATGGTTTCTGTTTTAAAAGCTATTGTCTAATATTTAAAAAAAATATGTTTTGGACATATACAGGATCTATCATGCAACCCAGTTGTGCTACGCAACAAGTGAATTGCACTACCTAACTACACTATCTAGCAATGTGAACTGGACATTTAAATACAACCTAAATAAGATAACAAAGACTGTCAAAACAAATCCGGGGTTGATAAAACAATTTCTAACTACATAGGCTATTTATGCAGTTTAGACGCAAGAAGCAGGAATTAACAAGTCTGTAAGCCAAAAATAATGATGTATGATTATTGGTCCACTGATACAGAGTATTCTATCTATCTGTCTGTCTGTTTTTCTGTCTGTCTGTCTGTATGTCTGTCTGTCTGTCTGTCTGTATGTCTGTATGTCTGTCCTCTGTGCTCTTTCCTCTCCGGACACAAAGCCTATTATTATTAACTTATAGGGACACGTGATTTATCTATTATTTTTATTAGCCTAAATAAACAGGAAGCGTGCGTCGTGGTTATGATGCTTTTTTACTTTCCCCTACTAAGTCCTACTTCGATAAAAATAAAAAATGTTTAGTAATCGTTTCCTAAAATGTCAATATAATTAGTTCTGATGGTTATTCAACCATAGAAAATTCAGGCATTGGTGGATTTCCCTGCTTGCATTATCGGTTGCATCACGTGCTATTGCTTTGTATAAGTGGTTGACCTATTTTCAGTTTTGCTTGTGGGCTACGTACACGTCATTGTCTTGCTGAGCTGTAATGTATTAAAATCCGAGGCCATCTGACAAAACGACGTCTTCCAGATTTGATTCGCCACTATCAAGAATTTATCAGGGTCTTGGTATGTTAGGCCATAATGTAAAATAATGTAAATGGACACGTTTTTATATAGCGACCGTTAGCCTCGATATATTAATTGGACGATAAACTTCTTCACCACTGGTCTGCACACCTTTCGACGCAAGCACATATTTTAAATACTTGTATATGCACATAATTTTTTATATTATATAATATAGGCCTGTAATATAATAAATATACAATTATACATTATATATTACATATACACAGGTCTGCTGGTCTGAGAATGCTGTATCTCTGTGTTTTTCTCCTTTTTTTCTGTGCTACCATATTTGGTGAATAAAAGATTGATATATATATATATAGCAAAATAAAATTCTCGTTAGCAGTGGCGCCACCTCCATCTCTGTAGATCCGTGATGCAGAGGGTTCTGGCTAAGAGTGTTAAATTGCGCTTGATACGTTTCAACCTTTACGTTTTTCGTGTGTTTGGGTTTCAGTTATTTCCGAATTTTGTCAAAATGGCTGCTTTTGTCATTTGTGCGGCGAATTGGGTAAGAACTGTCCCTGAAGGTACCAGGTAAGGCCAATTATTCATTTTAGGAACAAATTTCTTAATTTCTTTGGGCTATATAATATAACTTATAAGCTAGGCTATTCTGAATCATTTCATTTCTATCAATTTCAATATGGCCTAAGAAATTGGTGCACCAAATGGTTAATAATAGTTAATTGTTACACTGACTTTCTGAAACATCACATCTCTGAGTAAGATGTTGAGTGAATTTGCTAAGTCCAATTTTACGATACCATGATTCTTAGATGAGTTATTGAGAGCTCGAAAACCGAGTTATCTTTGTTAAACCCCTTAATGGCTGAAGTTAAAAAAAACTTCTGATTATGTAGAAATTTGGGTTGGACAACGCCTAGCAACACCTCTGCTATCGGCTGTTGCGTTAGAAGCAAGTTTGTCAAAGGTCTGATATTGGAAACATTAGGATAGATAGATAGATATTCGTTTTATTTTCTGACAGGTTGACAGACCGCAACCAGTTACAATAGAAATATGTTAGATAATGAAGTCAAAAACAAAAAAAAAAAAACCAGACAGGTGTGCAGTCAGGTGAGACTTAGGGCAAGCGTTTGTAAAGTACCCGAGGGATAAAGTTCTTCACGTCCTTAGCAGGCAGTTCAAAGTTATGACGTCTTGGGCGGAGGTTGTATCGTCGTTGTACGAAGGAACGATAGGCCTACACTCTAATATATTAGTCTATGGGTCACTTCGCTTAAGACTTTTAATATCCAGGGACACATTTAAAACACACGCAATTAGGTCGTTCTTTGAATCATCTTATAGCAAATTCTTAGGCAAATTATCAGCAAAATTTCAATGTTTAATTCACTAATAAACCTGAAATGCTGAAATTTTGAGTTATTTTTGCTTAAAAATATTAATGTACCAAAATGATTTTTGATGCGTCAAATTACCAGCATCAGGTAGTAGTAACAAATTAACAGCCTTTCAAAATAGTTGTTTAAAATAAAGCATGATTTTTATCGGGTACGATTTTTTCACCACCGCCATTATGCTGGCTAACGAAGAAAGAGTATTATGTAATGTAACGTTGCTTGTTCATTTACCTTATACCGACTTTCATCGCCTTTATATTGGTAACCGTGCTCTATAATAATATACAATATTATGTATGTATGTATGTATGTATGTATGTATGTATGTATGTATGTATGTATGTATGTATGTATGTTTGTATGTATGTACATGTATGTATGTATGTATGTATGTATGTATGTAAGTATGTATGTATGTATGTATGTATGTATGTATGTATGTACGTACGTACGTATGTACGTACGTATGTATGTATGTATAATGTATGTATGTATGTATGTATGTATGTATGTATGTATGTATGTATGTATTCATTGACTTTCTTTTACAAATTAACTGCGAATTTCTTACCTTTTCGGATTGGTAGATTCTCATTTGCGTTCATCGCAGTTCTCCTTTATTAGTCTGCCCGCTGCTTCGTGCTCGTATACAGATGTCTGACCATGTAGAAAGCAGCAACAAGTCTGATTATAATATTGAAATTGCCAAAAACTATGGGAGGAAAAACAAACAAAGGCAGACGCTGGATAGACAATAATTATATGACTCATTTGAACTGACACAAAGGGGAGCAATGGACTTGCCAAATGACCGAGGACAACGGAGGTAATTTAATTGTATCCATCGCCGCAATGTCTTGGTGAAAATGTTCATCGTGCTCATCACTAACCATGCCGCAGTTGTCGGAGGAAAAATCCAAGTGGGAATGGAGAAAGTGAATCTTTAAGGACAGATTGCAGCAAAGTTTGTGATACATAGACAACATGTCCTCAGCCAATTCCTTGTAGTTTTCTGCCCTGTCATTCCCGAGGAAGTTGGATGACACCAGACGAAATGCGTCCCAAGCTTTCTTCTCGTCACCCTGAAGCAGGTTGTCGAACATCTCATCTCTAAAATCTGAATAGCTGACGGATCTGAAGACCAACAAAAACTCCCTCTTTAATGTTTGCCTCGCTGAGTCGAGGAAATTTGACAGAAAAGTACTTGAAATCTGATCCAGTCCGGTCCATGGACTTCACGAAGTTTTTCATCACACCAAGTGTGATGTGTAGCGATGGTAGCAGGATTTATACTTGCTGTGTTGAAGACAGTTCAACAGGTGTGTTAGGTTGTCGTAGGTTTCCTTCGACCGGAATGGATGGAAGTTGGTTTCCATTATGCAGCAGCACCGCTTTGAGATTCAATTTCGCAGAGTCTATGAATAGTCGCCATTCTTGAGGGTCATGTTTAATTCCGAGGGCATTCATCAGGCCTTCTACATCGGAGTAGAAGACAAGGTCATCTACCTTGCTGAAATAATCCTCAAACTGCTCCTGACGAGTGCGAAACGAAGTCACTCGGACATTTTGGAGAAGATTCCATGCTTGAAGTCTGGATCCGGCATTACTAAGTTTGGCCACATCTCTGCATTTATGCGTGATGTCCTCCACTGGCTCCCGGTCCGGCAGCGCATCCATTATAGGCTTTCCTCCATTTTCTGGCACTGTGTTCTGGGCAGAGAACCTGTCTATCTCCGGGAGCTCTTTACTTTAACCTCGGCCTGCTCTGGTCGCCGATCTCTGCACATGGCCTCTACAGGTGACTTCATAGTTCCGCATGCTCGCTCTGCTACTAGACAGCGTCGGGCTTTCTCGATCGTTGGTCCTTCTTTTTGGAATAGCCTCCCCTCTGACCTTCGTTCTCTCCCGCGAGACCTCTCTGGATCTTTTTATAAACTACATAAGACTTTCCTCTTTGACCGAGCCTGGGCCGGGAGCGCCTCTGAGTAGTTATATCTTGAAGGGGCGCTATATAAATTTCATAGATAGATTACATCAAACATTGATGTATTGCCTCCGGAGGCGTGTGTATGGCTGGCTGATGCAATACGACGCAATATGTTGCAATATGTAGTTTGAAATACAGCGTTGCGAAATGGTTACCTATGTACTCAATGCGTACTGAGACATTTATACGTAACCATCTCTGTCTCTGCTAAACGAGAGCCAATCGACAAATTTTACTGTCATTTTCGTGTTCAGCACGTCAAAATTAGTAAAGATTTGCGATTTTCATTTAAAAGGCATTTTGTGTGTTGTCC
The DNA here is from genome assembly GCA_020284085.1 of Aporrectodea caliginosa. Classification (NCBI taxonomy): domain Eukaryota; kingdom Metazoa; phylum Annelida; class Clitellata; order Crassiclitellata; family Lumbricidae; genus Aporrectodea; species Aporrectodea caliginosa. Next base: position 281,445 of record JACEVL010001057.1, read on the forward strand.
AGTATATAGTAAAGCGTCGAGTGTTGGAATGGAGTCTGACAGAGAGATTTGCTGCTAAATTCCTAATGAAGTGCGTGTGAATGTCGGAGGCATGTGGTAGAAAATCCTTGAATACAGGTGGGAGGAGGCCATGATCAAGGCGATAAAGAATTAACCAAATTGGAGATCTTTTATCTGGTGTATTCTGAAGAGTTTGAACGCGCTAAAGTATGGGCCAGTTTGCTCCCATTTTCTAATACCCGCAATTATACGAACAGCCCTTTTCTGTAAGAGAACTAGTTTACGCAGCCAGTCTTGATTCATACGTCTATACCCAAATCAAGTTGCAGTAAATAAAGTAGGAGTAGATGAGGGCTAGGGTGTCTCAAAAGAAACTGTTTTTGGAAATTCTTGGGTCTCACCAGCCAAAGCGTGTCTTTGTTAGATGATAATCTTTTGGGAACATTTTCAGTTTTTTCAGATAATATTTAGGGGGTCCCCAAAGGGTCCTAACTTAAGCCTTCATTTTTAGCATAAAATGCCCGTCATTTGCACATTAAGGTGGTCCAAACTTACATGGGAAAAATATTTTTCAGAATATGCTGCTCCACAAGGCTGCCCTTGTTACACATGACTAGAAGACTCTGTGTTGAAAAAATTGAAGAGATCTGAGCATGTTTGGAGGTCGCTAGGTTTTGACACGTTTTGTAGGCATTGAAAAATTGCGCATCTGACGCGTTAATAGCTGCATTATGAATTAAAATTAGCACACATGAACACCAAGCCCCATCTGTCTAAATCATGATCAATATGCCAACTGTATTTAAGTAAATAAAAGAATTTGCTGATTTGAGAAAATTTTCCAATGCATAATTTAAGAATAAATGGTTAAAAACGAAAAAAAATTCACTTTTACAGAATTTCAACTGGTTTGTGCAAGTTCTAAATATTGTTCAATCTTCAAAATATTTTGGCTATAGAGTCTCAATATAAGACATCACCAAATGGTTGGTTGGAGGATTATAAAAAATATACATGAAAATTCTCCATTAGGGATGGGAAAACCCTACTCAGCACGCAAAAAGCGACTCATACTGTAGACCAGAGGTAGGCAACATACTGGCGACCTTTGAACCGGCCCTTGACAGTTCTTTTATATTAGCATTGTACCTGGCACTTGGGAACCTTTTCTCCGTTTATGTATTTTTCATACTACAATATTATTAATAAGAAGTCCAGGCAACAAAGCTACATGTATAAACCGAGCAGCAACATGTTTCACAAAGCTAATGACGTAACAATTATTTGTAGAACAAAGACATGTCGTACCAATGCGGAATAACCATTATCCTAACAACAACGCGTCCATAAACATAATGCCGCTACAATAGTGTTGTAGACAAAGGAGATGACGTCATAATAGGAAGTCAATAGTACAAGCTATTGCTATCGTAGCAGTAATTCGTCTACAGACTTTTCATCTACGACACTTCGTCTACAGATATTTCGTCTACCCAGGAGCGTCCATCCTATTGGGGAATGAAGCAGAAATCATAGCCTTTTCAGAGAGGGAGAGAATTTTTTAGTACATTAAACGTCTCCTCAGTTTTTCCATCAAGAAATTTTTTAATAAACGGGAAAAGGGTTAATTGATTTGGTTTTTGATTTGATGCGGCTCAGCTCTTACGTCAGAGCAGTCAGAAACAGAAACTTATCAGAAAAGATGAACATTCATGATAGTCTCTAGTTGCAGAAGCACAACCATTGCAATGGTCCAAGATGTAAACTTTCCGGTTCAACGAGCAAGCCATCAGACCATCACCCAGGCAGCATGATGAGAAAACTGACAACAGGACAGTAGGGCCTAAATGTCCTTTCAGTAGCACAGACCACTATCGTTTTGGTCCTTACACTACAACATTGAATACGGTTGCTTGTCAAATACAGGACCGTTGCCATGATGACATGCTAGCTATTTTGAAGAAATTGATAATTTTACGACAAGGAAGTTGATAACACAGGATAACGAACCGAAAGACAGTAGGCCTATAGCTAACCTGTGTAACTTCTGCGACCTAACTTGAACTGATTCACCGAGATGATGCAGGCACAGGCAATGACGATGCTGACGAGCAAAAGACACATTCTGTCGAGGGGACAGTGGATTAAAAGCAGTTATGTTAAGCCACTACTTATGATATGGCAACTTTCAGGCTATACCACGCTCACCAGCTTGTACAAAATCCTGGTCTCCCTTACGGTGACCAGCTGCTCAGCTGAGAGTAATGAGTCGCATCCGGATTGTGGAAAATCGACTGAGATCAACCACGGATGATGACTGGTTTGCACCACTGACAGTATTAGCCTGAGAACGAGAAACTATCACAAAAACTGGATGAAATTGTTGATCGCCTGGCTACGCACTCTGCTGCCCTGAAGAAGCACCTCTTGTAATTTAGTACTTATGTTAGTACTGTCTGGCCGCTATGTCGGTATGCCTTTGTCTGTGTACAAGCCTTCGTATTTTATAATGCGTAATTGTCGTTTGATTAGTGAACTAAAAGTTGAAGAATCTTACATTAAAATTTTGATTCAACTTTCGATTATCGAGATTTTCTCTTGTGTCGACAGTCGACCAATCGTCTGTCTGGGGCCGTCGTCGTGGGGGGAATCTGATGACATGAGGGAGAATGCTTCATGTGCATAAGGGGGATGGACGCCCCTGACTAGGGGTCCAGAATATCTGGGCTCTGCATGCATCTGGGATTTTGTGTTGCACAGTTTAAGGACATGTCTCCTCTGCACATTCATTTTTCAACGAATGACACAGCATTCAACTGATGAATATAGACAAATCAAAAGCAGGCACTAGCGAGACCATATCATTCGTACTAGTAGGCGACTGAGCATGTCTGGTAGGCATAATACCATACATTGAGGCCAACAATAAGAGACTGGCTCATCTGAGTTCTATTACTAATCTGGTCAAAGTGTCTTGCTACAGATCACACTGTTACCATAATGTCTGCTCGAATCATCCACTAACTTTTAATAATTATGTAGCGGTATTAGCTGGTATGTTTCTTTGGGATGAATCCATGCTTATTTGATTTTTGGTACGCACTAGAATTTGTAAAGTAAAAATAACTCAAATAATATTGTAACTCTAAACAAAGCTGTAAAATGTGGGATATGTAAAAAATCAAAAAGGCAAGAAATTTTAAAAGGACCTGGCGGAGTATACAATCAGCTCAGGATGAAAGACTATAGCTGTGAAAGAATATTCGTTGCAAAGGAGGTATAGTAAGGGATATCATGATCCAGTACACTTGAGACCAGAGAACATGTTGATGGGTGGAAATAAGACCACAGCTTGAATCTGGTGAGGAAGGAACAAGTACAGCCCATACAGAAGATGGACTGCAATGCTGAATGAGGTTTGAAGGTGCTCCTTCAGAATGCTACAGTCAAGAGAAGGAAGCACTCTAAGCAAAGTTACCTGAGCTTGATCAACGATCCCCAAAAATCAGCAATATTGAATAGAACAGACTCCACATAATGAAACTTCCAAAGAACATACTAATGTTTACTGAGAAGGTAGTTTCTTTCCACATAACATGTCAATTGCATCGAGATTAGTTTCCACTTCATCACCATCGAGCCCTTGGCGTCTAAGTGAAGGCAAAGTAACTGTCAAAATCTATTTGAGTCTTTGACAATCAGAAATGGACCCATCAGACAAATGGTGCTAAACATCAATGCAAGCAACAGTAAACGGTCATCCACAAATCCTGAACTAAAAATGGCGGCAGAGGGTCTGAGTGATGCCGTTTATTCTCAAATAGAAACATGATGCTGAACTTTCTAAAATATGTTAATTTCGACATGTACTTTAAACATGAGACTTTCGCAGCGTATAATAACAAAGTACGGAAGCGGCATGTGAACACTTACAAACTTGGTACCCTGTTAGTTTCGAATGTTCTTGTCGAGAATTCTTTAAACTGTAAATCTGTAATATGCCAAAAATAATTTCCTGTCGACGCAACGGCCTTTTATGACACATGCAGTCGTTAAGCAGCCTGCTGTCGATATATACAACAGGACGCGTGTACATGACCACAGGACGCGTGTGCATGACAATTAATTTCATTGTAGATCCGCCTCTGACTACAGCTACTATTTGCAGTCCAGTAACTAGTTACTGTAATCGTGGTTTTCCGGGAAGACGGTGTTTCCGCTGGTTGTCCAAATATATGACTGATCAAGGATATTTTAGAACCCGAGCCACGAACAAGATCCGGGTTCGTGCAATGCTGGTAATAGGCCCTGGGGAGATGAAAAATGTAGGCCCCATTAATTTTTAACTGCTCATTAAGTAGTTTGGTAATCATCAGTGCTAACTACATAAATTATGATCACTGTTCGCCAGTTACTTTTTAAAAGTAATCAGTTACAGTAACTAGTTACTGGACTGCAAATAGTAGCTGTAGTCAGAGGCGGATCTACAATTAAATTAATGGTGTCCCAGCACCCCCAAAGCAACTCATACTGTAGACTGTAGTGTGCAATGCACAAAGGGTTGCAGACGTCCGGCAAAAGGAGGACGTGTCCTCCTTTTGGCCTCATGTCCTCCGTCCGGCAGGCAAAGCTAAAAACCTGGAAAATGTCCGGCTTTTTGTGTGTTTGTTGTTTTGGAACTAATTGGGCTATTGGCTATTATTTGTGGCAGTTTTAACCAACTTTACACGTTCGTGTTGTCCCTAATTAGTTCCATTAAACTTTGAGCTACAGGGCCTAACCGGCTAATAGTCCAATCTGCTTACTTATTTATTCTTTACTGAAGCTCTATTCTGCAGACGTTTCTAGTCCATGATATGAATATGTATGTATGAGCACTTGTTATAGCGCCCCTTCAAGATTTCTACTCAGAGGTGCTCCCGACTACAGCGCGGACTCAGTGTCCGCGCTGTGTCGGAGTTTCACGCCGAAGCGCATGAGCATTGAGCAATTGCGAGTGAAGGACTTGCCCAGGGTCCCTTGGCGGCGGCTTGAGGTGGATTCGAACCCGCAACCCTCGGGCTGCAAGGCACCGAACATACCCCTACACCACCGCGCCCCACAAACGCAGAATAGTGTTACAATGGACTATTTAGAGACTATGGCCAAAGTGCTCATTTTATTTCCGGTAGCAAAGCAGCGTCTGTGGTTTTTTCATTAGTAATTTTTTGACGCTTTCAGATTAAAATCGCTACTACTACTAAGTAAGTAAGTAATTAGGTGCTTTACTGGACCGCATGCAAACGCAGCCAGTCCTAAGAGAAAATGCAAATTCTCGGACACTTTGAAACCTAAGTATCCATGATTCGCTGAAGGGCCCACAAAGTACAATATGAAGAATGCTTCTTGTCAAATCTTGTGAGAACTGCTATGCGTATGTTGTTGGTAACGAGGATTTGCTACGGAGAGTCGGCTCCTCAGAGAAATATATAGTGTGCGTAATCAAGAAAGTGCAATTGATTGCTTAAATAAACACTTTAGAACATTATGATTAAAAAGCCTAAACTGATTTTATATGCAGTTTTTTCAATGTGACTTCGTTTCTTAATAACTTTGGAAGACCTCTGACTCTGGAGTGAAACATTCAATGCGTCCTTCTTTGTCCTGCTTTGTCCTCCTTTCCGGCTCTCTTTGTCCTCCTTTGGCTACCCATGTATCTGGCAACCCTAAATGCACATAGCTTAAAAATTGTGAGTGTACCGTCAAGGTCACGTTCGATGCCACGAGACTACGTCACGACGTTGACAATGTATATCACGTGAATCAGGAAACTTTTTTCAAAGCCTCCCTTTAAAAAAAATAAATTTCTGGCTACCATGACTGAAGAGCGCTTAAATTCTGCATGCACATTGTAGTCCTATATCGAAAATGACATTGCAAGGAAGCTCTCATTTGACGCAGCTGTATACGTGAATATGCTGCTAAAACCAGAAAAAAGTATTTAGTAAAATGTGCTGCATGTTTGATGTAATTATGTATTCTCATATGTGTCTAGTTGCAAAGAGGCCCATAACGGTTCAAGCTTCAGAGCCCAAGAAATATTATAGGTTTCCGCTGGTTGTCTAAATATATGACTGATCAGTGATCAAGGATATTTTAGAACACGAGCCACAAACAAGATCCGGGTTTGTGCAATGCTGATAATAGGCCATGGGGAGATGAAAAATGTAGGCCCCATTAATTTTTAACTACTCATTAAGTATTTTGGTAATCATCAGTGCTAACTACATAAATTATGATCTAAATCTAGTTTCTGCAGCTAATTACATTCTTAAAATAGTAACTAGTTACTGATTACAGTTACTTATTCAACGTAGCCTAACTATAGTTACGTTTAGTTGCAACACAGAATTGATCAAATCGAATTAAGCTGCATCTTTTAGCATGTATTCAGCAGGGTAATAGATTAATAATAGAAATTGTCATGCTCTACTGAAATGCCACAGTAGTTGTGTTACAGTAGATGTCTCTATTGCTTGTTCCAAGTTCACCAAAGAATTTTACGTCAGGATCAGGGTTGCCAGGTCGTCGCGAAAAGTGCGAGTTGGGCTACTTTCCAATGGGCTCGCGACTGAAAATTTCGTCCTCGCGACCTCGCGATATTTGGGCTACTTTTGAATTGTCCCTCGGTCGCCACGGCGACATTATAAATTCTTATAAATTGACAGTACTAGGCTTCTAGGTCAGTTACTAGCTACTATTCTTATGTGGTGTTGCTTGCTTAGTACAGAAATACATGCTGTAGGGAGTACGGACTAGTCTACGGTAAGCACGAAGCAGTCTGCCATCTAAATTTTTCAGTGGTTTCATCACGTGTCTTGGCGAAACCAATAAAGTATGTACATTGTACACCGTGAGGCATAAAAAAGGGAGCCCCTGGAAAATCGTTATAACTCATACAATAATTGATGAAAACAAATGCAATTTACGCAAAACCATCTATCGTTAAAATCAATAACTTTATTTTAAAAAAGGCCCTTTAAAAAAGGCCGTTAAATCGTTGACGTAATAATAATGACGTCATTAATTTTCCACCACTTACGAAAATGGCGTTCAGTGAGGAAGATAAACACGTTATTATATTATTGTTAAGACAAAACAAACATTATGGAGCAAAAAGATTTTTAAGGAGTTTCCTCATAAAAGTTGGTCTCGTAATAATAATAATAATAATAATAATAATAATAATAATAATAATAATAATAATAATAATAATAATAATAATAATAATAATAATAATGATGAACTTATATGGCGCCGTAACACGGTCATGCCGTTACAAGGGCGCCTTACAAGACAAACTAACAACAGCCGGGATAAGCCCTAGCAAACAAATGTGATTTTAGCATGGATTTAATCGGTCAATCGAATAGCAGGAGGAAGTCTGTTCCAGCATCGAGGACCGGCGGCCGAGAAAGCACGATCACCGAAGCGCGTCCTCATCCTTCGCACACGGAGATCAATCTTCGCAAGCGATCAAAGCCGGAGCCCGGACGCGGAGCAATGAGTCCCGGTGCAGCAATCGCGCAGGTACTCGGGCGCAGCTCCGTGTAGTGATTTAAAGACAAGCAGACAGAGCTTGAACTCGATGCGGAACGGAACAGGCAGCCAATGGAGGACATCGCGGAGGAGCGGCGTGATGTGGTCGTACTTCCTCCTATTGCAGATAAGCCTCGCCGCGGCATTGAGAACCGACTGGAGTCCGTCAGTAGTAGAGAACTGGATAAGCTGAGCCATTTGTCCTGAGATAGGTTCAAATCCTCACCTTCCAGCGTGCACGGACCTAACATCGGTCCAAATCCCCACACACAAACAATTCCTAGGTTCAAATCCCCAACCTCTTCCGTGCACAAACCAATAGGCACCTACAGTTTCATGTACAAAACCGACCACAAACGGATGTCCGCCTTCAAGCAATTATGTAGCTAAACCCCAGACTTGGTTATAATTAGCTATAATTGGCTACATAATTGGTTATAATTAGCTATAATTGGCTACATAATTGGTTATAATTAGCTATAATTGGCTACATAATTGGTTATAATTAGCTATAATTGGCTACATAATTGGTTATAATTGGCTATAAAAAAATCGTGTGACTAGAACATAGATCCGGCCTTGTAGGCCTGTTTGTATGTCGTCGACTTAGTCATCTGTATGTCGTAGTCGTTATCATTATCATCATTATAGTCGTCGTCACCACTAATCCACATTCGTAATACAACCGCTTCAGCCGGAGCTGTTCTAATAGGATTAAAAAAACACATAACGTTGCCTTCATGAGGTTGTGAAGATTTATAGAGATTTATAGCAGGCTTTCATAGGATGTTGTTTTAACAAGCGATATAATATAATAGACATCTAGCGGTTAACAGCGACATAATCGTCATCGTTGATAACTAGAAACATTTAACGTGAGTAATGTTTAACAACGCCGTCTAAGCGAGCTGGTGAATAAGGTAGGCCTATGTTATATAAAAAAAAGAGTTATATTTTTTTAAATTAAATGTACCAGTCTTTTTTGTGGATAGTTGGTGTTAACGGCGGAGCAGATTCAGTTGATGCGTCTCCAACACCCATTCATTTGTTTTCTTCTCTATCCATGATATACCCAGTATTTTTCGTATGCATTTCATTTCAAATGCTTTTATTCTCTCCTCATCCCTCTTTTTGATTGTCCAGCTCTCGCAGCCATACATCATCACTGGCCATATAAGTGTCCTCATTAATTTAATCTTTGTGTTAATTTTTATGTTGTGGCTTTTCTACAGTTTCATCAGATCTACTCCTATTCCAAGTCCTCTTGCAGTTCTTATTCTTATCTCCCTGCTGCAATCCACGTCTTCTGTTATGAGTGATCCTAAGTACACGAAGGTTTCCACTTGTTCTATCATACTGTCTTGTACTTTGATGTTGAATTGATTCCCATTTAGTGCCATAGACTTTGTTTTACCTATGTTGATCTCTAATCCCTTTTTTCGCCCTTCCCTGTCCAATCGAGTCACCAGATCCTGTAGTTCCATTTCTGTGCTTGCCATTAACACTATGTCATCTGCATATCGTAGATTTGTTATCCTTCTTCCTCCAACTTGAATGCCTCCTTTGTATCCTCTCAGTGCCTCTCTCATGACCATCTCTGAAAGTATGTTGAACAATGTTGGCGAGATCACACATCCCTGTCTGACTCCCCTTTTAATTCTAAACTCACTTGACAGTATCCCGGCAATTTTTACCTTTGCCGTCTGTTTCCTATACAGTTCTGTTATCAGGTTGATAATGTGTGCTGGGTACCCCATTTCAACCATCGACAGCTATAGTTGCTCATGTGATACACAATCAAAAGCCTTTTTGAAATCGACGAAGCACATGTACAGCGGTAGTTGGTGCTCTCTCATCTTTTCCATTATGATTCTAATATTCGTCACTTGATCCCTTGTTCCTTTGCCACGCCTAAACCCTGTCTGTGCAAGTGTGCATCTGATAATTCTGATTCCGTACGTCCTCTTATTCTTTCCAAAATTTCAAATTGTTGGATGGATGGATGGATGGATAGGCGTTTCGCTGCGTTTGAGTGGGTGGATAGATGGATAGATATAGGTCGATGGGTGCATTGGTGGATGGATGGATGGATTAGTTGGATGAATGGAAAAGATTAATTGCGTAATCGTAATTACCATGTCAGAAGTCGACTTTAAGTCGGAAGTTGGTTGTTTTTCTGCCAAGTCGGGTCAAGTCGTTTTGACTCCAAGTTGTCGACTTCAAGTCGACCTCAAGTCACTTTAGGGTCAAGTGGGGTCAGATTGGCTGACCAAAGTGACTCCCAGGTCTAGTCTCTAGTCGATTATGATGTGTTTTCTTACATGTGCACTTTGTGCAGCTTAATGTCGAGTCTGCAGCGGATGTTGCGGCCTACAGAATCCAATCGCGTCACTGCGTTCCCTAAGTCCAATTTTGATCTTCTAGCCATGTCACCATTTCTCGTCACAGACAGGTCACGTTTACTGGATATGGAAATTTATATCTGAGTCGGTAAGTTTAATGACGAAAAAGTTCTTTTAGTTTCTTGATTATGAACTTTTTTACATCAAGGCTTATGCCATATTTACATAGGCCTAATGTGCTATGTATGAATTTTGACCTCTATTACCTCGTTGATTTTGACCAATTGACTGTCGACTTCAATTCGCAGTTACTGGAAGAACATTGGCGCTATAGAAGCTCTGATATATAAGTCGATTTGCACTTGCCGATCTCTACAATAAATGTGGCTAATCACAATTCAATAGTCTCGACACGACGCTCAAATAATGTTAGTAGAACTAGAAATTTAGAAAACAAATGTATTCACTCATTCATTTCTTGCCTTTTTACGGCGGCCTATAGCAGAAAAGTCACAAACACATAGGCACTATAGACACCTCTGTGGCTATGTAGGATTGTCAATTCTGAGCAATACAGGTTAGGAGCCTATTTCATTACGCAAAAGACGAAAATCCTTTCTCGTAAGTTCTCCGACCTACATAGGCCTATGCTACAATTCACTCTTTAAACTTTCATTTGTAAACTTGATCTCTTTATTGATGAAAAAGGAAACAAATTACCTTGCTTTGAATTAAAACCATTTAATTTCATTTAATTATTAACAGCTTGTAAGTTCCCACAGAGATATCAGAAAACTATGATAATTAGGTTACAATTTTCGTTATTAATGTAATGGTTTGAAAAACAACAATATTACCTGGTTTATAAATAAGTAAAAAATTATTATATTATATTATATTATTATGTAGCCTACCACTTAATTAGTCTATCTAAACTCAAATATCAAAATCCGTTCCTCATTGTGCGATAGGCTGACAATCACAAACAGTCGACCATTTGACTCATCCAGAAGAATCCTCTGTGTTCTATGTAATCCGTGTTTTTCTCTTGTGAGAATTTCTTTCTTAAATTCCAAATCTGAATTCAGTAACAACACTCGACCGTTCATTCGATCAGCGACCATCACGAATCCCTTGCCATCGACAACCAAATTCCATGGCCAATTCAATTGTCCGGTGGTAGACCCAGCTTTTTTACCGAATGACTTCTTAAGTTTCCCACATGCATCCACGACACACACTCTAGCCAGTTTGCGTCCATCCCAACCATGACTAACCATGAAATTACCATTGGTCAGTTTGATAGCATCTAATAGATTATGAATACCTGCATCAGATAGATATATTTCATGGATCAATTGTCCATCTGGCGAATATTCATTCAATTTATTCTTCTTAAAAACAGTTAGAATGACATTCGATTCACCTGTAACAGACAGACTATATCCACACTCGTCTCCAGTTGACCAATTCTTTATTAATTTTCCATTTGGATCAACTCTCAATATTTCCTTCGACTTATCACGGCTTTTGTTATCGTTGATGTAGAGACATTTATTTCTGTTGCAGGATACGACGTCAAATGGATGAATTAATTCTTTCAGATTCAATGGACGACTGAAACTGAATTTAATCGAATCATAAACTTCAACTTCTGAACAATCTTCACTCACAACAAACAATTCTTTGTCTAAGATTGTCAATCCATTAATACTCTTCATTTTCTCTTGTGCTTTTGTTTTAATCGTTTGAACTAAGACAGGATCCGATTTATATTTCTCTGGAAAGTCACCTGAAAACATAAATAAATTCTTTAATTACAGTGACGTCAGTCTTTAAACTCCCAGACATCATATTTTATGCGGATTCAACTACGACATTACCCGCCAGTACCCTTTCGCCAAAAAGCGAACAGACATCTTGAGCTGATCCTCAACCTCCCGCTTATGGAGTTCTGCTTCGGGCTAAATCGCTGGCCTTCTCTTCTATCACGTCATTGGGTATTCTAGAGGTTCACTGGGCCGATGCCTGCCGCCGATAGTTCACTATGGAAAAGTGGCAGCAGAGGAGAAAACGCCCGAGTCGTCTCTCGGAAACTTGTTGTCAAAATAACCTTCGCATAAATAACTCGCAGCTGGGTCTTGCTGAGTCCAGATAGGGGCCTATGCGCTGGAGCTGTCTTACTGTCCTTTTTGTTAAAGTGTGAGAAACCTATCATCCGGTTACCGGAAGCTGATCATGTTGTAGCCATATCCTGGTCCCATGCACCCTTGTCGGTGTTGGTTCGCCTCAGATTCGCCACTGGGCCACCGCAAAGGTCAGGGTGAATGCAAAATACGGCGATGGTCCTTGGTGGCAGTGGCGGCGCCAGGTATGCAATTTCAGCAGGTCGCATCAGGGTCATGGGATTTATTCAGCAGGTCGAAGAAATGAATGTTTGAGTTTGACGCATCAAGTAGCATAAAACTTATATATTGTAACGGATCACTGCCTTCGTCTTCTCTCAGGATGCGAGTGTAAGGCGCGTGTCGCTCAGGATGGGAGCGTAAGTAGGGCCTCCGTCGTCTATCGAAGGTCTTCCCGTCTGCCAGTCGATGAGCCGTAGCAAGCAATGTCCACCACCCAAGGACTCAACACCAGGAAGATAAATAACGATCTTTTATTCAAATCACACGATAAGTCTTTATCAACCGTGATCAACAATCAACTACTATATCTTCCAAAAATCTCTACACACACACACAAACACCAGCACAAGCACTTAACTACAGGAGCGCCTCTATTTATAGCTAGCCGGGGTGGGAGTAGGAGGCCAAGCTAAGGAGGCGGAGCTTAAAAGAGGTCAAGCCTAAAAGAGGTCAAGCCTAAGGGGAGGCCAAGCCTAAGGAGGCGGAGCTTAAAAGAGGCCAAGCCTAAAAGAGGCCAAGCCTAAGGAGGCGGAGCTTAAAAGAGGTCAAGCCTAAAAGAGGCCAAGCCTAAAAGAGGCCAAGCCTAAAAGAGGCCAAGCCTAAAATAGGCCAAGCTTAAAAGAGGCCAAGCCTAAAATAGGCCAAGCCTAAGAAAGCCCAAGCCAAAGAGAGGCCAAGGCTGGAGAGGCCAAGGCTGGAGAGGCCAAGGCTAGAGAAGCCAAGGCTAGAGGAGGCCAAGGCTAGCAACCCAGAGCGCGCCACCGGTAGGGGCGGGGGGAAAGAAGGAGGCCACACCACGCAACCCAGAGAGCGCCACCGGCGGGGGGAAAGAGACCCAGCAAGAAGGACAACCCGGGAAACCACCCGGGCACCACACCCTTCCCCCGCCACAATAGACAATGCCCACATGTCTCGCAGCTCCCCGAGGGCCCCCAGACCCCGAAGCAACAATGCCTAACTACAGAAAACGGCCAACGGGCCAAACAAAAGCCAAGAGTCTCTAAAACGGCCCTAAAATGTCGCAGCCAATCTAAGCGAATTAAACGTGGCCATCGGCCAAGTCTCTAGAGACATTTCTCAAAAAGTCCTCTCTAAATTTCGCGTGGCCAACGAGCCAAGTTTCCAAATGTCCAGCCAGAGTCCGGTTAACACGAGCGGTCTATCAAGTCCGTAAAACCTGAATTTCCATTAATATTCGTGGGCAACGGCCCAGAAAGCTTGGCACATAACAAAAAAATAAGCAAGGACACACAAAGAAAACAATCAAGGCCGTTATCGGCAATAAAGCGATCATACAGAAAAGTTTTATGCAATGCTCTTTTGAGCGGCCAAGTCCATCACGTACGGGGGAAAAGGCAGGCGACAGAGTCACGCACAGAAGGGGAAAAAGACTAAGTCTTTCCAGTCCTTGAGGCCGGTACTGTCAGTCGAAGACAAGCACCACTATAATCGTTCGAGAGGGCGGAGGCTCGCTTATTGGAAGCGGGCCGGACGGCGAATTGTCCTCTTCGGCTGACAAAACCGCTTCACATCCCCTGACCAACCCATCCAGTATGCCCGCGCCTTACCTGCCATCGCGTTCGGCGAACGCCCAAGTGGCCTCCCGTCAACCCGGTGTGAGCAAACTTTAAACACTCCTCCCTTCTACTCCTTGGCATCAACACCTGATCCATGCCATCGGGCGTCCGTCGGTAAATTACCTCTTCTCTCAAACTCAGCCTATCCTTCTGGAACCAATACACTTTCACTGCCTCGCTTTCCTGGAGGATCTCTACAAGATCAGGTGCCGCCGCCCTGTCCTCTAACCAATCGCGTACCATGCCAAGCTCCGGGTCATCTCGCTGGGCGCTCTCCATGGAGTCCAACCTAACGGCATGAGCGCTTAACGGAGGCGCGTCAGACGCCTCGGTCACTACGGCCGCCGTCGCCGTATCTTCCCAGCCGCACTGGCGGCACGGGCGACGCGAGAGCGCGTCGGCGTTTCCATGTTTCCGGCCAGGTCGGTGAAGAACCTGGCACTCAAATTCGGCGAGGCGTTCCAGCCATCGCCCCTGCTGACCGATGGGCTCCGGTGTGCGCTGCAGCCATTGCAAAGCAGCATGGTCCGTCCTTAGGACGAACGGGCGTCCCAGTAAGTACTGCCTATACAATTTAGCGAAATATACGATCGCTAACAATTCTTTACGGGTCACGCAGTAATTCCTCTCTGCGGTCGACAGCAGGCGACTCCCATACGCGATTACTCGCTCCTCGCCCTCTATTTGCTGGGACAGTACTGCACCTATACCCACGTCACACGCATCACATTCTAATATGTACCTCCCTTCGTCCCGAGGCAATGCAAGGATCGGGGCGGTCGTCAGAGCAGCCTTCAATCGGTCAAACGTTTCCTGGCAGGCCTCGTCCCAGGCAAACTACCTACCCTTCTTGGTCAAGGCAAACAGCGGGGCCGCCACTGTCGAGAATTCCCTTACGAAGCGTCGGTAATACGAGCATAATCCTAAAAAGGTCCGTACATCTCGTAACCGTTTGGGAATCGGCCATTCTACTACGTCCCGTATCTTCGATGGATCCATTGCTACTCCTTCTGGCGTCACTATGTGACCTAGGAAACTCACGCTCCTACGCAGCAGCTGACACTTACTCGGCATTAATTTCAAGTTAGCCCCTCTCAATCTCTGAAACACTTGCTCCAGCCGGTCTAACTGCTGCTCCGGTGTCTTCCCGAATATAATGACATCGTCCAAGTAAACCAAGCAAACCTCAAAATTCAAACCCGACAAAACAATATCTATTAGGCGCTGAAAGGTCGCGGGAGCGTTGCACAAGCCAAACGGCATTACCTTCCATCGGAAAATGCCTCTTCGCGTAACAAACGCGGTCTTATCGGCGTCTTTCGGGTCCATGGCCACTTGATGGTATCCACTTCTCAGGTCCAGCGTGCTAAACCACCCACCGCCTGCAAGTGCATCTAAATATTCGTCTATCCTAGGCAGCGGATACGAATCTTTCTTGGTTCGGTCGTTCAATTGCCGATAGTCTATGCAAAATCTTAGCGAGCCGTTTTTCTTGCGTGCCAACACCACGTTCGCGGCCCACTCGCTTACAGCAGGTTCAATATCCCGTCGGCTAACATACTGTCCAGCTGGGTATCAACCGTGACTCTATGCGGCAGCGGTTGTCGTCTTAATGGCTGTCTTACGGGACGCGCATCACCGGTCTCTATCTTATGGGTGCACACAGAAGTTTTTCCTAAATCCCGGTCAGTAACGGAGAAAACATCACCATATTCAACAAGCAAAGCGCCCAATCGTTCCCTAATCTCGGGCGGCACTTCTTCGGGCAAGTCCGCGAGCAGTTTCTCGCTCGGCGAGGCATGGCCAGCCGCATCTCCACTCTCGCGATTCCTTTCGCTCGGCTCAACCTGCACCGGGTGCAAATCCCCTAGTGGCTGATTCTTCGGCAGCCGGACCTGATCCTCACTTAAATTTACCACCCTTACCCGGGTATCGGCGTAGTCACCGACAACTACGCGGGCAAGATGGACCCCAGGTTGGATCTCCCTAGCCTCCGTCATTCAGGCAGGCGCTACGGTCGTTAAATCACCGTACATGGTTTTAACCGGTATATCCCTCTGGGACTTAGGGGACACCAACACCTCCTCGGCGACGATCACGCGCCGGCACCACGTTGACCCATTGCCCCTCACCAGGGAGATACGCCTGCGCCTCACAAATAGGAATCCCATACCAAATCCTAAGCGGCAGCGATGTTCCCGTAACCAGTCCATGCCTAACATGGGCTCGGTAATCTGATCGGACACAAGGAAAGAAGTCTGGATATAAAACCCGTTATATATCTTAGTGGGCACCCGCACCTCCCCAAGGACACGTATATCTGACCCATTAGAAGCCATCAAAAAGCGACTGCAAGAGCGAAGTTCTAACCCGTCGACAGTGTATCTGGTGTATTGGCTAAACAATCATTTTCTTTAGCAATAGGTCTCAGTCACTAATACAGTCATTCCTAGCCCTCTTATCTATTTGACTATTATTTGTTTGTCTAATCGACATCTAAACTGTTGATTTTGTAATTTTGTTGCGTTTGTGTCAACGAGTTTTTGAAATAAAGGAATAGTAGTAGTAGTAGTAGATGAAGGCACCAGGCTGAATTCCGATCCAGTGTCGATCAGGCATAGCTGCGGTCGTCCGTTGATCTCTCCGCGAATGTAGACGGCTTGCTAGTTGCGCGGTTCGGCACTTTCGGGCGTGTCGTATGGTTCATGACCACCGGGTCCGGTGGCGTCGAAGCATCGGGCTCGGTCGTCGCAGTCTCGTTCTGGCGGTTCTGGGATCGGCGAGCTTGTCGGCAGTTGCGGGCCATGTGATCGGCTCGTCCGCAGTTGAAGCAGGTCATTGATCGTCGCTGATACTCCGGAGGGCCCGCGCGGCCTCGCTCAGGCCGGGTGTCTCGGTTCGGTACTTCGTGCGTCGGATTTTCCAGGCGAAGTTCGCGGAATTGCTGATCAATTCTTCTCTCGATTTCTCGCTGAAATCTCCGCTGTTCGTCCTTCTGCGTCGCCAGAAACCTGTCCATTTGCGCCTGGAGCTGGGCACTCAGATCAGTTTCCTGAGTCCCGCGCACTCGATTCGGCTGTCTGCGGCGATCGTTGGAGTCGTTCGTTCGCTGATAGGCCTCCAGACGCAGCGCTGTCCGGTATGCCTCGTCCAGATTCTTCAGTTCTCGCTCGCGTACTTTGAGCGAGAGCTCCCGGTCTCTCATGGCTTCCAAGAAGGCGTCTTTCGCGATGATCTGCGTGGTCTCGTTGGAAGGCACCGCGTAGGCCAAGACAACCAGCCGGCGGATTTCATGCAGCAGGTCGCTCAGGTTTTCTTCCGGGCGTTGGCGTCGATAGTACAGCTGGGCACGGAAGGTTTCTGCCTGGCCTTCCGCCCCGTATCTCTGCCGGAGGCGTTCGACAAGTTCATCGTAGCTTACGCTCGGTTGAGCGCCGAAGTCCCAGAGAAGCAGTGTAGCGGCCTTCTCCAGCGAACATCGCAAGTAGTCGACCCGGTCGGTGGCCGTCCACTTGTTGTGCCTCGCGCAGACCTCAAACTGCACCGGGAACGACTCCAGCGAACCCGTCCCATCGAACTTGCCTGGTTTCATCGGTGTCGGGTGGTTTCGCAGCAGGTTATCGACACTTTCCAGCAGATTCGGCGTCGAAGTCGTCGGTGCATCCGGTCTTTCGGTCTCTTCGCGGAATCTCGATTTCAATTTCATCTTCTCCGTCGTCAATTCGCCCGTCTTTTCTCGGAAGCTCGATCTCATCGGCTTCCAGACCGTCTCTTCCTCCTTCCTTTCGCGGGCGGTCGCTCCCAGCAGCAGGTCGCCAAAATCACCCAGCAACCGGTTCTCGTCTGGCGGCGTTCCCATCGTCGCTCTCCCAACGGCTGGCGTCGACGTCTCGGCAGGCGTGCGGATCCGACTTGGCATCGGGTAGGCTACCGTGCCGTCGTCGTCATCTCCCTGGAACATCTTCGGTTGATTCTAGCGTCGTCAATGTAACGGAACTCCGCCTTCGTCTTCTCTCAGGCCTCCGTCGTCTATCGAAGGTCTTCCCGTCTGCCAGTCGATGAGCCGTAGCAAGCAATGTCCACCACCGAAGGACTCAACACCAGGAAGTTAAATAACGATCTTTTATTCAAATCACACGACAAGTCTTTATCAACCGTGATCAACAATCAACTACTTTATCTTCCAAAACTCTCTACACACACAACAGCACAAGCACTTAACTACACAGGAGCGCCTCTATTCATAGCTAGCCGGGGTGGGAGTAGGAGGCCAAGCTAAGGAGGGGGAGCTTAAAAGAGGTCAAGCCTAAAAGAGGTCAAGCCTAAGGAGGCCAAGCCTAAGGAGGCGGAGCTTAAAAGAGGCCAAGCCTAAAAGAGGCCAAGCCTAAGGAGGCGGAGCTTAAAAGAGGGGAAGCCTAAAAGAGGCCAAACCTAAAAGAGGCCAAACCTAAGAGAGGCCAAGCCTAAAAGAGGCCAAGCCTAAGAGAGGCAAGGCTGGAGAGGCCAAGGCTAGAGAGGCCAAGGCTAGAGGAGGCCAAGGCTAGCAACCCAGAGCGCGCCACCGGCAGGGGCGGGGGGAAAGAAGGAGGCCACACCTCGCAACCCAGAGAGCGCCACCGGCGGGGGGAAAGAAACCCAGCAAGAAGACCAACCCTGGGAAACCACCCGGGCGCCACAATATGTATGTATAAATATATATTAGTGTGGTCCAAAAAACCATACAAACTTGCCAGCAATGTGTTCGTGTTTCGAGTCAGGAAATTTATTTCGATGCGTATCAACAACTTGAAGCCAATACTGTTTCTGAACTTCGTCATTTGTCAGAATTGAGTTGTACTCATGGATTAGCTTTACACTTCTCTCTGCGGTGTCGTTGACTACTTTGAGTTACATGACGACTGCCTGTGATTCAAGATAATCTTCATTTTAATTCCAGCTTTCCGGTGGAATGCTGTTACAGTAGTGGTGACCTGTCAAATTTCTTGGTTTCTGTATTCAGTCAATTGCAGAAGTCGAGAAAGGACAGGAAGTTTGATACCATGCTTGGACGTACACATCACAGACAAATAGAAGGAAATTGACAATACCCCTGTCATCAACTGGCTTCAGTTTGAAAGAGATCGAAACATTTTACTGGTCGAAAAATCCACATCTCTAATGAATAAAACTCCAGGCGCTATAAAGTGAATTCCTTGAGTTAGTGCTCCACCAAAAAAGATGATTAGTAATTCAAGAAGGTCGTTATGATCATACATGTATCTTTAATGATTGGCCACCAGCTTTGTTTCAGCAAAAGCAATAACTCGCTCCCCGAACTCAGTAATCCACTGCTGTCTCAAATCTACTCGAGTTTTTTCGACGCCAATGGTCAAGAAAACGTTGAAGTATCAGAATGTCTGGACCAGTTGAGGAAACAATTTTCGTGACACTGAATGCCTTTTCCGCAGCAATTAGCATCACGTAGTGACGACTTGCTAGATGAAGTAAGTTCTTCCCACCAAGTTGGTGGGAAGAACTTAGAAACTCTTGTCGAAACGCAAGTCGTTATTCATCAGAAATAGACGAGCTTCAAATGGTCGGTCAACGGCGCTAAATTTGCTGCCATCAGATTCAAAATACAGGCGCTTGATTTCGTTCTCCTCTCTGAAAAGTCCCCGCTCTTCTCTTTCTCGTCAAGAGTACGGGATCTGGGTGTTACCCTTTATAGTTCACTTACCTTCATCAAGCACATCTCTAATCTCACACGGTCCTCCTATTTCATTTAGGGCGTCTCAGAGTCATTCGTCGTCCTGTCTCCTCCGTTAGTTCTTGCTCTTATATGTTCTCGACGAGACTACTGCAATTCCCTTCTCAATGATCTTCATAAGGTTCGTCTCTCTCTTCTTCAGTCGGTGCTCAACACGGCTGCTAGACTGATAGCCCACCTTCCACAGTATCTCGCATCTCTACCTTCATGTTTGATGAACTTCAATGGCTCCCTCTCCATGCACGCATACAATTTAAAATCCTTACCCTAATCTTCAAGGTGCAGTTGGGTCTTGCCACGAAATATCTGGTTGAGGTAATACTTCGGTCTCATTCAGCTTCATCCCACCGTCCACTTCGTTCCTCCATTAGACGTGACCTATTGGTTCTCCGTACTAGAACTGCAATGGCTCAGTCTCGATCCTTTACTTCACTTTGGTTCCTCTCTTTGGAATGCAATTTCTCCTTCTGTTGGCTCTACAATTCTATCTCGAAGTCTCTGGGAGCTCTTCTGAACGGTTCACCCTACCAGAGGCGTTTTACAAATGCTTAAATACAATACAATATGGTAGGGCAGGGGTGGCGAACCCATGGCACGCGTGCTCAAAGTAGTAGTTTAAGCCAGGCACACGGAATTCAGAGCGTCCCAAAAATTCATAATTCGAAATACACAATTAGGCTACTCTATGAATGCAAACTTTCTCTTATGCGGTCGCAGCACGCGCTACGGTTCCTCCCGTCAGTCCATTTTTGGTGGACGTTGACGCATGTCCGCCTATCAATTGAACCACTCATTTCACGTAGAACAGCCATTCGTTGCCTGTCAGTAAGTAGATCGAACTTCGAAGCACTATGAGTGACGGTCGAGGTCATTCCAAAGACCCGCGTCGCTCCTCCTCTGTCGAGATTCTAAAATTACCCGGCAGCAATCGTACCTCGGGATGACCATTCCTTCTCACAGAGTCATGTAGGCTAAGACGACATGAGTAGCCTAGAAAATACCGTCAATCTAGCAAAATCCAACGAAGAGACGCAGAACAATATGGCCAATGACGTTCTCAAACATACCGACAGCGCAAGCACAGTCTCGTTGCCACCTCATGCATGAAAAGAATGAAGCCCGTCTGGTGTCAGCCATCATTCCAGTAAGATCAGGTTCGACTAGGGAGTTGGCCGCGAACAAGCACTGCTGCACAAGCCTTATGCTCTGATGACTGAGCGGGACTACGGAACAACAAGGTGCATTGGAGGCTTACCAGATTGTTCGAATAACCCCGATGGATGCTAAACTATCGCCAGCCAAGGTTTCCGAGGACGTTCCCCTCGCTTGGCTCAAGAAGCAGGCTGTTTGGCAAATTTTCCTGCATAAGCCTCGGTATATCTCGCGCTTTATGTTCCAAGATGATCATCCCAACGCCCTACATTTCGCTGATCCTCAAGAAAGTATCCCGCATAACATACAAGTACGCCCTCATCTTTGTTTACGCCGTTGCCGGTAAAAAAACAAGAGGAGCCAACGGCTGATAAGAGCGCGATCGAAGTTGCTGCGGCCTTAGATCGAATTTGCAAACACAAGCCGATGACCTAACTTGGACTTCTACAAACCAACCAATGGTATTCATTCATGGGTTTCGCCTCACAGCTGCTTTCCAGATATTGTGCAGGTGAGCGAAAGTGAGAACCACCGCCAGCGTGGTATTGTAGGTTGCCGCTCGCGGGACTATAGAATAGTCCCCGGCGCCGCCGCCATCCGCCGCCGCCGCCAGTCGCTAAGCCCTCAAGTCGAAGTCAGTCGCTAAGGCTATCGATTGGACCAAGTCACCGCCGCCGCCGCCGCCGCTAAGCCCTCAAGTCGAAGTCAGTCGCTAAGCTATCGACTGCTATCGACTTTGTCCACTTAATATATCAGCAGTTATTTATTTACTACCTTACTGCCTGCCTAGTAGGCCTACTACGTACTTACTTTACTAGATATACACTAACTTCTAAGGAATCCATATTTAGACTTACTATCAATCATAGAAGCCTAAGTTACGTCGATGCTATCAACAGTCAGATTTTTCTGTCACGTTATCTAACGTGGCGCACTTCTTTACTTGAAAATGGCGTTTCTTCGAAGCAAACGTGGCGTTGAAAATACGTTGGTTTCAGTGTCTTTAAACACGGCCGGTACAACTAAAGATGGTGCCGGAAAAATTGATAATATTTTTGTGAAATTAGGGAAAATAGGCGTCCATTTGCGCTTTCGAGAGAAATCCGGTGTTTGGGCCCATTTTGGCGAACTACTGCCTACTGGTAAGTCTGGATGAGACATACCTACAATAGGCGTACGAATATAATAGGCAGACTTGAATGCTGCATGCTTTAGTTTCTTATCTGATTTGAATGTAACGCGATAATGGTTTGATAGCTTTGACTTGGTTGATGTATAGGCCAATATTTGCGCTTTATTTGGCCACAAACCATGACGTGCAGCGAAACGTGACTTTACAGTAGGCCTACGCCGTAAAATGCATTTTATTGTTAGGTAACTAATAGACGTACCTGATTACCCGAGAAGTCGATATCAAGTCGTTAAGTCAGTCGATAAGCCTTAGCGACTTTTCTGTCAGTCAGTCGATAAGCGAGTGACTTTGTCAAGTCAGTCGCTAAGTCAGTCGCTAACTCCCCAAGTCAGTCGCTAACACTTCTGTTAGCGACTCCGGGGACTACTATAGAACGAGCTGCAGTAGGAGTAAGGTGTGAGAACGCTGAATATTGAGCCAATATTGAGTGGAAATCATCTGAAGCAGTTAAATTCTCAATGGCATTGTGAAAGATTGGCGCACCTGCGGACCGATAGGTTTGCCCATTCTTTGCCTCTTTGGTCTAATATCCTAGACGCTATCATGGCGCATAAGTGTCTTAGGATGTCTGCGTTTTTGTACATGGCAGAATTGAGGAATCCTGCGTGCACGAGCGATAGTAGCTCTCTAGCGCTTGGGGGTTTACAGAGCGTCGAACTCTACCAGAACCAACTTCCGCTTTCCCAGTTTGCTGTAACACCGGGTCGACTAGCCTTGTCATCAGCGACTTAGGCCGGCACCTTTCCGCCGCTTTCGGGATTAGCTCAACAACAAAATATTGCGAACAATTGAGCGGAAAGTAGATGGTTCTTGCAATTCCGCCAACAGCTGGTGGATTGTTCGCTATTAGTGCCATGCAATAGCGTATATCCTGTGTGAAGCCATTTCTCAGATTGGCTGACAACACGCGAAAGTATTGTTGCAAAGTTGCGTCTTGCTTGCTTTTCTACCGCACGAGCTTGCGCTGTACAGGGCTGAACCGCACGCTTTATGCGACCGGCTCTAAGCGACGACCCACAGCTCAGGCAGAACTGTGATATCATTGCCCTCTACTGCAAGATTATGCCGTGGTGCCTGCAGTGTTCATAACCACAGGTTTTGCCGCATACGAACCTTTAACTGGGCATAAAACATGTACAATTGTACATGTATGCGTTTGTCGCGTGAAACATTTGCTCGTGAGAAGTGCATGTATCTGGCGTCGGTGAGTATATGATAAAATTGATCTAACTGGTTATGTACCAAGGGAGAAAAGACCAGCTAACTATTTTGATTAAGTTTGATAATAACCTTACATGATTTAGTACAAAATTTTAGTACATTTAACAATTATTAATATTAAGATTTAACCTGTATCGATTTGTCTTTGGTCATCTAGCCTTTCTCCATTTGGTTGATTGTTCACTATCTCTAACTCCATTTCTTGTTGGTTTGATTCCATATCTACAAAACATAAAAATATAGTCATTATGCATTGACAGAAAACCTACTAAATAAATTAATAGTGTGCATATATACGTAACGGTAAATTTCTTGAACGGATTAGACAATTGAAGTAAATTCTCTGAAGACAAATAAAAATGTATGCTACTTTTCCAAGAAAATATTTTGTTGTCTGACCATGCCTGGTCAAACATATGTAATAAAAACAATCATTGGTGGCTTTGGTAACAATGGTGATTATAATGTAACAGAAATACAGAAGATGATACAACACAGTGAGGGAAGGCGCTTAAAAAGTTTCTCGCCCCTTCCAACTTCCCATAAAAGATGACAGAAATTTTATACCAAGAATTCTTTATAAAATACGGTAGCTCTAGTTTAGGCTTTTCAAAGAACGGTAAAGTACCCATCCGCAACTGTACCCCATATAGTAGATTTGTCTGCCTTTCCATTATGTAACTCGCTGCAGTTTGTCAGTCTGCTTTATTAAACAAAGATAGGCTATAGGCTATATAAGACCGAAAACACATAATTTATTCCAGGTGTGAGCCATAGTGACAGCTCAGTGGCATGTGTGGTCTGGTCATCCATTCTATATCAAGGCCGTTCGATTCCAAATGACATTAAACTTTCGGTTTTTACTTAAGCTGATTGCCTTTAATGTCAAATATACAGGAACATTTGCATATTCCTATTTGAAATATATCTTCATATCCCTTCATACAGCCAACGTTTTTAGGAAAAAAATTTGTGAGCAACCTATGGTCGGCTTACTGGAATAGTGCGTGTCCCATAAAGCTGTGCATTTGTTAGCCGCATCCTGTTTCCACCTCAACGTCGCCAATGGACCATCGATGAGGGTAAGGCTGAACACAATATACTGAATCTGCTGCCATCTGACTTCAGGTAAAGGTGCAGGTCACTGATCAGAAACTACATCAAAGTCCACCTTGGTATGGATATTGCAGACTGTCGTCGAAGACTAGTGCGTGTATAAGGATTATGACGATAAGAGATAAATGATATAAAAAAACCAATGGCCGCTCGACCGACATGGGCCCCTGTGGTAATTTTTTGAACTCACATTCGCAGAACCTTATCAACGGTCCTGGGTGAAACTGAGAATGACCGCCAGCAGGGCATTGTGGAATGCTTCAACCAGACTCTGGCCGCCTTACCGTTGCCCATTGCAATGGCTCGGAGAGTCGATGGCGTTGCAATTACCCCAACACCTGGTTCATATATTCGCTATCATTGCAATTACGGTGGTGTACATCCTGTGTGCAACCGTTTATCAAAATTGGCTGTTTAGGTGGCTAAAAAACTGCGTCAGTGTTATTGCAAACTTGCTCATTGCCTGCTTTTCTTGCTGGACGGGCTTCTTTTGTGCTGGTCTGAACCACACGCTCTACGATGACCGATTTGCTCTGCATCCCCAATCCACAGCCACGGCAGGACTGCGAATCATGGTCCGGTACATGTTATGGCGATTAAACAATTCACAAGAACACAAATTACAGAAGACATAAATCAACAAATGCGCAAGTAAGCGCATCAGTCCTGCACTGTGAGGCAACCAGCGGACTCCTAAGTAAAGAGCACATAGAAGCAGGAGCTTAGAGGCATATTGTCTAGTCACTATCATTACAGGAGACCGTTTATGCTGAGAAAAGCATGCGACGTGTTTATACAAATAACTTTAAATTTAAAGACCATGGAAGACACCATATGAGAAGCACGTTGGTCTGTAGAGCTTGTAGCTCTAATGGGAATAAAAGAACCAAACCCAATGTGAGCCTAATCATAATTATAGTGATGCATGTTTCAATAAAAACAAAATATAATTTTAGTCCCAAAGTTTAAACTCAATAGACAAACTTTTTTGTCTGCATTATCCCTGCCGAATGGGCTGAAAATAATGATTTTGAAGTTGCATAGAACTTCACAAAAATGATAACCTATGTCATCTACGGCAGGAAATTTTGATTGAAAATCTATACCAATTAATCTCTCTGGCTCTTGAAATTCATGTGCAGATCCATTGCAGTGAAGCGGTTCCTTCTCTATTCTTTCATGTTCTGGTTGCTTGGTGAGCTGTTCCTTCTCCATTCTCTCGTGTTGCATTATGACTTGCACTTGATCTGTATGCAGAGAAATTTGTCAACTTATTAAACTTTTGAAGGAGTGTTTATGAATGATGAATGGAGACAAAATCATTTGCTCCAAAGTAGTCAATAGAAGCCAAAAGTGAAACAAGTCTGGTAGAAGATTCACCAACTATCTAAAGTTTCATTCATTTTTCTTATTTTAGTAAAGATATTGAGCTGAATGTTGTTTAATCACGAGTTTTTAGGTATTCAAATCTGTTAATTATTCTACATATTTAAAATTAATATATTTTAAATTTAATGTGTATTATAGTTCTCAAACTCCTTATTTAGCATAGTGCTTTAAGAATATTTTTGCAAGAAAACATGTTTTAGAAAAATATATGCCAGAAATATAAATTGCATACGTACTAAATGGATGGCCTCTTAGGGTCTACAGTACATTTCAATTAAATCTCAAATGTTTCAGAATCCAGAAATAGAAGAGAGCAAATTCTAACATTTATTCTACTCAACTAAGGAAAAATAAATTTACTTGCCTCCTCCACTTTCATGTATTGTTTTGGCGGCCATATTGGCCGCCATCTTGGAAACTGACATTTTCAGAATTAGGCAAATATTAAAACTCAATTCCGTGGTAGAATCAACACTTCATTTCTAATTGGAGCATAACAATGAGATAATATCTTCTATAAATACATCTTCATTATGAACGAAAAAATAGTAACGCCGAGGCCGAAGTGGGGTAGATTTCTACCCCATGACACTTTGAACTGAAATAACTTTCTCTGACAACATGACATGATGATCGTTTTGGTGTGGGAATATGTCGGGGTGTTAACTTGTAAACATGTGGAACGTCAAGTTATGACTACCTACAGTTACTCCGCAATCAACATCCAAACACCGCTGGGGTAGAAATCTACCCCACTTCGGCCTCCGAAGGTTAATTGGCAAAGACATTGCAGAATAAAAGTTTATAAAATTACATTGCCGGCCGTGACCTCATGTGTAGGCCTAGAAATCTGATTGTTTCGAGATCTGTGACATTTTCGACCACAGAAGGCCTATTAGATAGTCCTAATTCCTACTCTGATTCATCCACGACTTTGTCCCTTTCCAATCTCTCTAATACTAAGTGTTCGAATTCTTTCTTAGCAGGTCCTCTCTCTACTCCTATAGCTATCCCTAGTCTTCTTGCAACCGGACTTGGCTATCCGCTTGATATCTCGTAATAATTAATCCGTCTGACACTACGCAGCACTCATGAATAAACTAGGCCTATTGCCCTGCGCTTTGCCTTCATGAGAGACTTTGATTAGAACTTTCTAAATTACGATCACTATCACGAAATCATCGAAATGTCCTCGTAGGCTAGGCCTATATTATGTAGAAATTAAAGCTATGAGTTTTAATATAGGCATCTACAACTTATTTGGCGCAACTATTGAGTCAACCGCACAATATAAAAAAAATATGGGATACATAATATTTATTGATTGCTACCAGAAACCCGAGCCCGGGATAACAGGGCCTATACAGGCTACCATTTCCACGACAGCCATGTTCGTTCAGTTCACAGTGGACACACATAATTATTGGGCCAATTTGCAAGCGGCAGCCAAATGCGGGCTAGCTGTTGGGCCAACTGAACACGGCTGTCTAGAGCTATCACTGCAATAAAAAATACAATAAAACAAAATACAGAAATTCTACTGAATTCTGCTACTACTGGACATTATTGTATAATTCAAGCAGAGAATCGCGCGTCACACAACATCCAGCTTCTTGTTTGCCTCTATAGTGTAAGTATATGCTTTGATTGAACGTTATTCTCGCGCGATTGACCTATTTAGCGGATGAGGCACACAAGACATCAAGACATCGCTCGCTCTGTGTATTTTATCGTTGTTTTGGAATTTAATTTTGTTTTGCTTTTTTATGAGAAATTTATGCAGAGATCATATACACAAGATTTTGAATGGACTTTGATTTGAGTACACTGTTATGGCGTCAGACTGATGACTTTTAGCTGCACGAACAGGTAAATAATGCGATCAGTGTTGGAGTCTAAATACATTAAAGAGGTCTGCAAGAATTGTAAATACAAGTGGCATTGGCCAGGCTGGCAGTATATGCAGAGGCGAAGTTAGGGCAAGCTTATAGTATCGGGGGCTGAAGGATTATAGTGCGTAAGTTTACTGGCGTCGTGAGGGTCAGGGTTAGGGTTGGTGTCGTCATTAGAAAACCTGGTGGCGTCCGCGCAGCATGCCCAAAGATACATCAGCCCCCGATACTATAAGTTTGCCCAATATTCACTCAGTCGTGGCCACGAGGAATATACTTTCATACAATGAAGAGTGGGGTAGTATGGTCGCATACGGGGATCTTAAATAGCGTGACACCCATGCAAACGGACAGGGGTGGTGAAAGACCTCACCCGATCGAGTCATTGAAGAATGAGCAGGGTCGAGGCCCGTTAGAAAACGTATACATGTAGCCAGCAGCTTACTGCTATCGTCATTAGTGGGAGAGCCTCATGACAATTGGGACTACACGAGTAAGTGAATGTGCAAGCAAGTGAAATAATTAATTTCCATTTGTTTTCTCTATTTTAGCATGTCAGATTGTGAAATTCTGACACAATTCTCATTTATTTCTAAGTTAAATTTTCACAAAATTCCAGTAACGTAACTGATCGAATAATTAAAAATGAAGTGGAAATCATGTTTAGAGATGGTATGCTTGCCTGGTTCGGTTGCAAGGTAATAACAGTCAGTCACCATGGTGGCAATATCTGAGTGTTGTTCATTCATTCATTCATTACGAAGATTTATATAGCGCCCCTTCAAGGTTACTACTCAGGAGAGCTCCAGACCCCAGCACGGCAGAAAAGGACAGTTTTGAAGTGAGAATAGAAAGAGTCAGAGGGAACCCTGGGAAGCAAGTGCAGCGCTAAAGGGTTTATTGATTAATATTTTGTTCTTAATGAACTTATTATTGTTTTGGTGACATTCACTAGTCATATGCACCAGAATAGGAAAGTGAGGGGTGAACTCCAGCATGTGATTACTGATGATTGCATTCATCCAGATTAGTCTTATACAAAACCAATGCATAATCTCTGATTATGTATTGTTTATTTTTATCAACAATTATAGCTTAACTTGTAGTTTCAATAGTCCAGAATTTTCAAAAGAGGAAATAATCCTCATTTCGTTCAGTTGTTATTCATTTATTCTTTTAGTGAATCTATTAAGTGGTTCTTCAAGCAGGGTAAATGAGAAGGGTGGTTAGGGGGCTAAGCCCCCCCCAACTGCGGCTCAGCTTCCCCCAAAGTGGGAAATCACTGCATATCACAGGGAGGAGGGGACAAAACGAAGGTTTTGGAGCTTTAGCCCCCAAACCTGAAATCCTGGCGCCGGCACTGTCTTCAAGATGCCTACTCAGCCTTGGTAAATGAGAAGAGTGCTTCAGTTTTTGATTAAAGTTTAGCTAGCTTCCTTAGAACAGGGCTTATTCTAAGGAGTTTTATTAACTGCACATGAGGTACGAATTGGGAGGTCTGGGCAGTGGCGTAACTAGGGGTTCGTGTGCATGGAGGCAAGCATTTCTGGAAAATTTTGTTTCTTAGTTCCGCCAAAATTTCTCATGACTTTTTTTGCTTTCCCGTCTTTTTTCCAGAAGAAAATTGTCAGAAGCCTAATTTTTTGCCCCCCCGTCGTCCTGCCTCGTTACGCCACACACAAATTGTCAGAAACCTAATTTTGCACCCCCTGTCCTCCGCCCCTGCCCCTCGTTACGCCACTGGGTCTGGGGACTGTTGATTTATACAATTAGGTCTACAAAAAAATAACTGCACAAAATCTGATTTTTAACTGTACAAATTTCTTTCCCAACTACACACTTTGTGTCCGGCTGCACATTAGAATAAGCCCTGCCTTAGAAGATAGTTGTACTTCCAACCCTTGATGCATGTGTAGAGGTGGGTCACCCCAGTGGATGGCCTGACGACCTCTGATGGAGCTGTATTGCATAGCCATGGTGTGTATACCAAGGGATCTAGTCTTAAATTACCAGTTCAGTTTTTGCTCTGTTTAGGTCTGACTAAACGTATTTATTTAATCTCTTCATTGGGCTGTTGTGTGTGTGTGTGTGAGAGCCAGCCTGTAGGGCTTTTCTAGTTATCTGAATGTTGTTGGCTTATTGATTAATATTTTGTTCTTATAAACTAATTATCATTTAGGCTAGTGAGGAGAGCACCTCTGAATAGAGTCTCTTAAAGTGGTGCGATACAAATTTCTGCTAATAAATTATGAATTACCTATGGTACGGTTATCATTAATTGTAAATTGCAGTAATAGTAACTTCTATTGCGCCAGTGTCTAAAGCATAAGGCATCAACCGTAATCAGGTCAATATCAAGAGCCATTAGTATATCAGTATAGTAATTAGGTCAATATTCAGAAGACTGGCATTAATAAGTAATGATGCTCGTTAGGCCTTATTATCTGAGCTCAAGTGAGTTGTACTTGCTTGTATTTGTTTACAATATGATGAGTTTAAACCATGGGTCACTTGACATTTGCTGGACTTGTGACTGGCTCTTCAAATGAAAGTGGTTTCAAACATCTGGGTTAATGGATTTCAATATAGGTAAGTGTACCTGTCCTTACTCAATTGTCGTTATGGCTGAACTCGCTGAGCGATCACAATAATGTTCAGATTCAGAAATCTGGGAAACTTTTTGTTGGTTTTGGGGCGGTTCTTGATGTCTCTGCAGTCTGGACTCAACAAGGGATTTATCAACAATAGGCCAAGCCAGGGCTGCTGACAGAAATTCCGGGCCCCTAGGCAGAGCAGTCATGGGCCCCTAACTATCCTTAGACTTTATGAGAAATTTGTTTAAAAACAAACTGAAATAATAATAGTGCGGGTACAACCATACAAAATTAAATTTATATATGCAACTATTAAGTAAGTAAGTAAGTAAGTACGTGCTTTATTGAACCGCTTTATTGAACCGCCTGCAAATGCAAAAGTGTCAGTAATATTATATTTTTAAAGGCATAAATCATAAACTTTGTATAACTGATTATAATATTTTTCATAAGTTGAGTGCTGGGCCCCTAAAAGTCGCCGGGCCCCTGGGTTTTTGCCCCCCCCTGCCCCCCCCTCTCGGCGGGCCTGGGCCAAGCTATTGTCTCACTCTAAGTGGAGTGGTCTTATAAAACTTGTCTAGGGCCACATTAGCCAATTGGTTGAGCACTCGCCTTGCAATGCACAGAGTATGGGTTTGAGCTTCTCCTCAGATGGTTACTGTTCAGCAACCTTGAGCAAGTCCTTCACTCTTAATTGCTTATCACCATTGATTGATGCTGCACGACTAGTAGCACTTAATTAATAAATGCATAATGATTCTTTAAGTATTATACATAAAAATGATAATAATAATAATGATAACAATAATAATAATAATAGTTAGACCATCAACTGACTCATTTTAAAATGCATTAGATATGAGCATGACCATAGCCTCAGGTTCAACTGATCTTAGGGACTTCCTCTGGCTTCGTGTACAGTGCTCATGTTTTTGAATGAGATCCCAAAACTACGCATAATCTCTTTTCTCTCTGGTCTCATTGGTATTAAATGGGAGAGGGAGGTAATAGACCCGAAAGTGGTGGTTTTTCTGGCAATCCAATCACTTGAATATACCTTAGCTGACTTGACACAGTGCTTGCGAATAAACACAGGCATGCATAACTTCTGAAACTTAGAAAGTGTTTGTTTGAGATTACAATTACCATATTTTTCAGACTTTTGGGTTCAGCGTATTACTGCTCGTCACTTTACTTTGGCCTTCCTCTAAATCGACTTGTGTGCCTGGACCGAGTCTTGCGCTCTGCAGCGCGTCTTATTGGGCAAATCCCCAAATTTGGTCATGTCTCCAGCTATATGCTAGAGACTTTACACTGGCTCCCTACCCGGCAGCGCATTGAGTACAGGATTGCTGCCTTGGTACGACGATGTCAGATGGGTCTGGCCCCAGTCTACCTGCGGGAACTTTGCTGCCCCTCGGGTATTCAAGGTCGCCGCCCCCTCCGCTCTGCAGAGAAGGGGGTGCTCTTAGTGCCATTTGCTCGAACTGCAACTATGCAGAATAGAGCCTTTTCCGTAGTGGGCCCAGTGGTCTGGAACGGGCTCCCCCAGGAGATACGTCTGCTCCCTGGGACTTTTACTGAAACTTTCTATACTAAGCTCAAAACTGTACTTTTTGGCCGTGCTGGAGTCGGGAGCGCCTCTGAGTAGTCCTCTGGAAGGGGCGCTATATAAATTTATGAATGAATGAATGAATGAATGAATTACTCCTAACGTCCCATTTAAAAGACCATGACTGGGGCAAATGAAGTTTAGCATTTAGAGAAAATAATAGGTAGATGTTAGAGGTCTGCGGGTACAGCATTTTTGCTACCCGACCCGTACCCGTAACACAGAACCGTTACCCGTACCCGTACCCGACCCGTAATCAAAATTACTACCCGACCCGTACCCGCGGGTATACCCGTACCCGTACAGTACCCGTGGCGTCATTAGCACGCCTTCTCATAGTCCCTGTCCCTGCCAGGCCTATAGGCTTACAGTAGTAGTAGTAGTAGTAGTAGTAGTAGTAGTAGTAGTAGTAGTAGTAGTAGTAGCAGTAGCAGTAGCAGTAGCAGTAGTAGTAATAATAATAGTAGTTGTAGCAGCAGACAGAAGCAGCAGTAGTAGTAATAATAGTAGTAGTTGTAGCAGCAGTAGCAGCAGCAGTAGCAGTGGTAGCAGCAGCAGCAGCAGCAGCAATTGTAATAGTAGTAATAATAATAGGCAGTCAACTTATGGAACCTGTCACATGCAACTTCCTCAATTGCATTGTACATTTTATCTCCGAGGTCCATAATTATACTGTCACTAGAACACTAAGTAACTGTTAATAGTACGTTGCAGACCCGATCAGGCCCATTATGCGATTGCATTCTCTATTACATGTAACGGTGACATTGTAACCCCAAAACTTCACGTCGGTACGGGTAAAACCGGGTACACCCGTACCCGTGATGACCCTACCCGCACTTACTGAACCCGACCCGTGAAAGTGCGTTTGACCAATTGTACCCGACCCGCGGGTACGGGTCGGGTACGGGTAAACCCGCGGGTACGGGTATACCCGCAGACCCCTAGTAGATGTACCCTATGGCTTAGAACTTGAAAGTTGACTGCTGTGAGGTGGCTGGGTTTATTAGAACAGTGAAATGAACTTTCTATAATGAAAGAAGATATGCTGAAGATATTCGACCCTTAGTTCACTTGTACGGACATTTGGGGTCATGAAAATGAGAAAAAGATGATCATAGGCTTTGGTAACTACGATCTTTAAGAAAGTCACTTGATTCTCTGTATTTATTTATTGAGTGGGAACTGTTTTTGCAAAGAAGTGGAACAACTTTAGAAACATTTAAGCTGTAAAGGGACAATTACAATTTCAGCCTGTAAGTTTGATTTAGGAAAATAGGTCATGCTACACGTTAATTACGAACAGGTAATTATGTTGTCTTTCAAGACGCAAAAACTATTAACTATAAAGTTGAGCAAAAGTTAAATGACCATTTTATAGGTACATGGTGCAGGGTTAACAGAAAGCTGATTTAGAATGAGTATTTCTGTATGAGCTTAGAGTTAAATGTTAATTTTTTAATATCATTGACCGCGCCTCAGATTCACATTTCGGTGTGACCATGCGTGCGTTACAAATTTATTTATAATAATAATATAATAATAATATAATAGTTGCATTTCAAAGTACTGGATGTAGCTGTTCCAATAAAGTATATGTCAGATTACGAAGTAGGGTCGTTTGACCTGTGTGTTAAGCCAAGATCTCCCAACGAAGTGAAGCCTTTATTGTATGTTTAATATGGAGCATACAGTCTTTGAGTCTTCCATGATAGAGTTAGTAGGTGTATTGTCTTTTGAATTTTCAGCAATTCCTAAATATGCTTCTGTTCAAAACCATCAAAGGGTGCATGGTAGTCTACTAGTTATATTGCTGGGCTGTCAACAACTGAGAGGTCGGGGGGTGAGGGAGGTGGGGTGGATTTGAAATCCCCACCACAGGACAGAAATTTGTTTCAAGATTTCTGTTCCACATGCATTTCTGATTACTGAGCTATAATGATTACACTAACCGTACACTGGTAGTGGGAAGAATAGGCCGTAAGGGACAGGACTGGCCACCCTCCCTCATATATGCCAAGGCAAAGAAAAATGAAGTCCTAAACATCTCATGCCCATGTGTCCCTCTCAGGCTAGCTTAAGGACTGCTCTTCTACTATAATGCCTTGTGATTAGATAACTACATAATAATAATAATAATAATAATAATAATAATAATAATATATATGTTTTTTTAATCAAGCGCCTGACAAACGCACTGCGCTGTACATTTTTACATGTTATGACAATTAAACAGTTCACAAGAATACAATTAAATGACATAAGTCTTAACTAAGTATACTTACTAACAGAACAGACAACCTGCAACACACGGCACTAATAGCAGCCAACAAAGCATGTCCGCCCTACGGGACTCGAACTCGGTACCTCTCGCTCTCTATGCCAGTGTGTTATCCAATTCGCTATCGGGCCCTCATATATGTTTATATGAATTAATTAATTAATTCACAGAAACTTGTTTAGATGTCTAGGTGCATTTGTTCTACTGTACACGATGAGTGAATTTTGAACCAAGATCTTGTTTTTGTTTTCTTGAAAACTTTGCTGTAATAATAGTCATTAAGATGAGGTTTGTGGTTGATTTGTGGTTAATGGTTTTATATTAGGATGATATTCGGTACCATACCTATTTGCCATGTCAGTACCTTACCTGTTTTTATAGTCAGTATTTTAGGTATTTTATTGGTACTTCATATAGTCAATTGCGTATCATCTATGAAAAGATCTTGACTGCTTCAAAATTTATAAGCATCCGGTAATTCAGATAATTGGAGAAATTGAGACACTGTTTAGTATGCAGAACATGTCAAGTAATGGCGCTGAGGAAGAGACAGACAGACGACAGACAGACAAACAGACAGCATCAAGAGACAGACAGACAGACAGATAGGCCAATGGATGATCCGAGGTTGAGATTCCTAATATAAAACAGCAATGAACCGGTGTATGCTTGATTGAATTAGAGGAGTAATATCGGCAAGTAAATTGGCCAATTGTAAATCAGGGTTGCGTGGGTCCCACCCAGGAACTCGGCAGCATCTTAACTGATGGGAAGACAGCGAATACTGTCCTATAGACATCCTCTTCCCCTTATACCTCCCTCACCTTTTCAATTCTAAACACCATCCACTGTATAGCCGTCTGACTGTCTGCCTGCCTGACCCTTTGGATGTTGACCTGGAATCGATTTTACACCCCGCCTATCGATTTTGTTTTGACTAAGCATCTGTGAATAAGCTGGTTCCTGTGACTTTGCCTTTTGGGGCGCTATAAATCTGGAGATTACAATTACGATTACCATACAAATTTGTACAAATGTATATGACTGAAACGCCTCAAGCCTGACATGTCAAGTGGTGTATTTACTGTATATTTGTATATTGACACTACTAGGTTTCTGATTCTCCTACTGGCTGAATTTGGCAGACAACTATTGCTGTTGGGTGTTTGAAGAAGTCTTGAATTTTCTTGTAGTGGATGAAACAGTAACTGAGGCTTGGAAGGACATTTGACTTCAGTCGTTTTGGGACTGATACAGCATTTGATTTTCACTGTTTATTTTTCATTGTGCATAAGTGTACACGATCAGTAAATTGGAATCTGAGGTGCAAAACGAATGAACAAGCAACTACATCACCAACTTCATTACAGAGTTCAGTCAGCATGTGTGAACCCACAACCGTTGGACTACAGACACAGAGTGCTACTGAATAGACTTCAGTGTCACATAGACGGACATGGACACTGACATACAGACTGACACATACAGAGCAAATGTTTCCAGACGGTGTTATACTACAAGATGCCATGCAGACTGACTGTCACACAGACAGACCGAGGCACACAGCCCCAGGCAGATAGACCATGAGGCAGACAGACAGAGACAGAAAGACTGAGGCAAACAGACTGAGGCTTTTACCCAACAGCCATACTGTGGAAATTACTGTCTGGAAAGACATGTCTGGTGAGATGTTTTTCCGCCAGACTGCTCCGTCTGATAATAAAGCATGCTAATGGCTAGTAGGACTTCAGGTAATCAATATGGAGCTGTTGGATCATGTGCACAGACCATAGCCTAGCTTCTCGTTTCTTTGACGTGTGGGACATGGTAGCCAACGGGTTAGAGCGCTCACCTGTAATGCAAGAGTACAGGTTCGAGACTCCTTGTCTTGGATGGTTAAAGCGTAGAGACCTTCACTCAAAATTGGTGTCATCAACCCTAATGCTTGGTCATTAAATTGTGATGCCCAAATATGCATTATAATAATGATAAGTTATCATTGATAACAATGATGATGATAATTATTAATAATAATAATAATAATAACAATGATGATGATAAGTAATAATAATAATAATAATTAATAATAAAAATGACTTTGATAATTAGTAATAGTAAATAGTAATAAATAATAAGAATAAATAGTAATAATAAATAATGACCTATCAGCATGTCACCTCCAATGGATGATGATGTTTGAATATGATTTCACTTGATTGTTGTTACGTATTATGATCACAGAGCTATAGAAGTCAGTAGATTAGATTAAGATAATCAGATTACAAGAAGCCATACTTACACACCAACGGCTGAAAAGTGTCTAGATTAGGGCCACAGAAGCCGTACCTCATTATGACCATTCTGGCGACAGTGGTACCTCCGTTTACCAGGCATGTCTTTTACGGGTCTAATCAGGGCGCAGTTGCAGCCGTCGTGTTGCAATAACATCGCCGCAGCCGCCGAAGGGTGGAATTTGCAATTTCAGTATTTAATCAACGTCTAATCAGCCTCAATCCGTTCGCTGGAAATTGCAATCGTCGTCAGAGGGGGGGGGGTCTTTTTCTCGTCCACACCCTCCTCGTCTTATCTTTTGTTCACAGATGTAACGCTTTTCTCGTTATATTCGTCGTCAAGTAATATCACGCTGGCCGCAGCTGCGACGATGCTAGAAAGACCGTGACCACCGATTTGAATTTTCTCGTCCTTGCGTTGTTTGCTTATTACGTATTCATGCTTTGAGAAGGCAGTGCAGGAATTTGCGATTGGAATATTAGGCCTAATGTAATTTCGTAAGCGTTGGTCGGATGTGATCGCGTGCTAACTGTCTGCTGTAGGGTTTAAGTAGGTTTGTTCTGCGTGAGTTGAATACGGACTGAAAAGCAAAGTAGAGAGATAAGGTAATTGGTCGTTTATTGCTTGTGTTGATCAGAGGAAGGGATGGTGTATAATGGGGTGAAGGATGTGTTGGCTGAGTGCAGAGCAACTATTGCAATTCAGAAACCGGAAGTAGTTACCACTGTTTGACGGCATCTTATGGTTGACGTAACCCTCCGCTTTTTGCCAGGCTTTGGACTGGCACTACCAGTGTACAGAGAATGGTGGATAGATAGATATTCGTTTTATTTTCAGCAACTAGACGACCTTAAGAGTATAGGGCTGTCAGTGGGTACCCGAGGACTTTGGTACCCGTCCGATGGTGGAAACCTGGGCGTGGATCTAATCCCCGATAGGAATTACTTTAAAGTGTGTTGAGACAGGAAGTGACGGCCAGGCACACCAGCAGCAGACAGCTGCTCTCGTCTCTGGACATACAGCAGCTGGGATGAGACTGGAGTCACCGCCACCCACCAGTGTACCTGGCTAGTGTTGCAGCCGCTGCGGAAGGGGGAGGGGGCGCAGTGACGTAATTTATATTTAATGATGCATACTGAATAAGGTCTGGTCCCTCTGCTACGTCTACGATCTCATTTCAAGCGACCATCGACTGCTGCCTTCTAACGACAGCTGGCGCTATATATAGAAGCAATTAAACTAGAGATGTATACCTGAGACACGGTTGCCGAATGGGAAGAGCACTCGGCCTGTAACGCAGAAAGTAGTCAAGGTACGGGTTCGAGCCTCTACTCAGGCGGTCACTGTGTAAAGACTTTGAACAGGCAATTCATGCACCATAAGTATGATACACCATATTACGTGTTTTAGTGTATCATATAAGAACACATATGGAGCTTATGGTAGTATGAAATTTGACATATTAAGTGCATGATGATCTCTAGTATACACAAAGACGTTCAATCGTTCATGTCTCAAAGATTATGAATTTCTACAGACAACCCACAACACGTTTGGATTCTAGCTGCATCCCAATTGCACAGCGCCATCAATGTTCTGTTGTTTGTGCACTTCTGAACTTTGGAAGAATTGTATTGTATTGTATAGACTAGATGATGTCTGATCACCATGAATAATTTAAGCCAAGTCAATTGTTGTTTGGTTGGTGTAGGGAAGTATTGATAGAATGGTCGAGGATTACGCAGGGCAGATCAATTAGGTAGTAAGCGATTGGCTTTTATCCTACAGCAAATTATGCACCGATGGAAGGCGTTTACCATGGGGACTATAGGCTTTGTTTTATGCATGACAATCTTATTTTGAACTTAAAAACACGTTTCATTATTCATTCGGGGAATGACAATCTTATTAGAAGCTGGAGAAATACTGTTATTCATGTGCTTGCACTCTTAGGGTGATTTATGGAGTTCATAGATAATGTCCAAAGATCGTTTGTCTTATATGGTACGAGTCATAAGCAGCTTTAACGAGGAAAATGTTTGGCAGACTTACATTTTAAAGCGCCTAGGTCACACACACACACACACACACACACACACACACACACACACACACACACACACACACACACACACACACACACACACACACACACACACACACACACACACAAATGAATACATGTGCACACACTCATGCAGAAACACCCACGTACATGCACACAGCTGCATGCATAGACTTTTATTAGGAAATTGCTAAGATGATCATGTAAGCCTATTGTTACATGGCTTCTGATTTGGCTTCACTTATTAATGGTCTTCATCAGTGCTGATCAAAGTAATGCTTGGTAACTGCTCGTATTTGCCTGAATGATCAGAGACAAATTTCCCTTTGATAAGCATATATACCAAAGACTGGATTATAATTGGAATTGTAATCATAAATGTATATGGTGCCACTTAAAGAGACACTCCTTTGAGGTGCTTCAGACCTTACTGGCTCAGTTAGCTAGATTGGTTAGACTGTTAGAGTGTACATCCAATGTGTCTTAATGCGTGCGGATACCAGTTCGCATACCAAATTTGGTGGTTTATGTCAGAGATTTACATGTATATGTCGGGCTAGGACTCTCCTTACACGGAGACCTTAAATGGCGTGGCACTCTTTCAAACAAACAGCAGTGGTGAAGGATTTCACCTGATCAATTCTTTGAAAAATGAACAGGGTTGCGACCTGTATACAGTCGTTATAAGAAAACATGTACTACATTTACAAACAAAACCACAATCAAAGACTGCTTACGGTATATGGCTTGGAATGTGTTGCCCAGCAGTTTATGTATACAGTGTTTACACAGATTTACCTTTGGTAATGTCTTTTCAAACATTATCCTAATGTATTGTAGGTGTATCTGGAGAGAATGTGATTTATATAATATTCATGGTATGTATAAAAAGAAACCACATATCAGTCGATCATAATCGTAATCGTAAACTCCCAATTTCTAAAGCGCTTTTCTAAAGCTAGGCGCAGGGCACCAACTTATTCACGAGCATTGTGTTGTGTCAGAATGGTTGTCCAGAGATCGATGTCCAGTGGAGATAATGGAGTGTAAAGAAAACTTGTCATGTAACATTAATTTGTAGATTTGTGTAGATGCCCTGTATTGTACATGACCTATCAGTACAGCAGAGTGTCTCTTGATTATAAGAAAATGCACAGTCTAAAAAGTGTAGCCATATTGTAAGGAAGACGCCTCTACCTCGTATATCTCATATTGAAGTGAGTACTTGTTCTTGAGACATTGCATAATAATTATGTATTACCGTGCCTGACATTATGGACTGATCGCCCGATTATGGATTGGTTTTGGTGTGCCATCGGTTGATGCCTTGTGCATTAGGCACAAGCACCAAAACGAACTAATTATTTAATTATTTTTACTTTGGCATTTCTGTCTTTACCAGCGCCTGTCAATTGTGATCCAAA
Organism: Aporrectodea caliginosa; assembly: GCA_020284085.1. NCBI lineage: Eukaryota > Metazoa > Annelida > Clitellata > Crassiclitellata > Lumbricidae > Aporrectodea > Aporrectodea caliginosa. Next base: position 321,326 of record JACEVL010001057.1, read on the forward strand.
GGTTTAATGCTGTTGTCTGTTGCAACACTTTCTCTCTGCTTCAATTGGACCAAACCAGAATTGTAGCAATTATGCAGGTGCCGCACATCCACACTTCAACTGGAGCTCATTGTGCCTTCGGGTCCGGGGGACCCGATAGCGCATTGGCGTAGAAGCGAGAGGTACCGAGTTCGAGTCCCGTAGGGCGGACATGCTTTGTAGGCTGCTATTAGCGCCGTGTATTGCAGGCTGTCTGTTCTGTTAGTAGTTAAGATTGTTTCAATTGCATAACTTGTAAATGTACAGCGCAGTGCGTTTGTCAGGCGATTAATTAAAGAAAAGATATTATTATTATTATTCTCATGTATTGGACCATAATTATCTTCATGGAACAGTCTTCCATTGCATTTACATACTGTTGCACTCGGTCCTGTTCAGCAAACATTCTCAAACTGTCTTACAATGCACTTGTTTAAACCAGACAGATAGCCATGTGTGCAGTGAGGTACTTACAAAGTGCTATATTAAGTATCTTGATACATGCATATGTAGGCCTACATACCTATGCATACAATTCTGCCGAGTTATTTTTAAATCTCGAGGGATCATAAGTACCTCTTGAGTTAAAAATAATAATAACAATACTTTAAACTTTTGTTTATCTGTATTTTTATGTTGATATTTTTGAACTAGAGAACCAGGCTTAACTGTACGCTGTGTACAGGTAACATTACTTAGGGCAATTGGGACTAATTGTTCATGTAATACATGCCCTTTGGTCTGCCCATCTGACAGCCTTGATTAGAACGCAGTTGTTTAATATGGACAATTGGACATCCTGTTAGTTAATGGCTTAATTTCCAGGGCAGCATTAATTCCATCTGAATGGAAAGCATTTTGTTGTTTGTTCCAGCGTTGCTCTCTTCTTGGGGCTATTTTGATAATTGTTTGCTTAAATATTGATGGCAAGGCTGTTATAAAATGCACCATGTGTCTTTAGCATTCAGCGTCTATGAATGCAGTGAAATATCAGTGTTGTCCCACTGTTAATCTAATAGTATCCTCCTAATGCCTATGTTCATATTGTTGCAAGAGCATAAATTCTTTTAAAAATTTCGACTCCTATCCTGCCCTTTGGCAGACTCAGTTGTAATGAGTACACTGACAATGCACTGTCAGTGGGAGTGTCAGTGGGAAACGAAGAGGCCTGGCCACCCAACATTCTATACCATGGCTAATGGATGGCTGCCCCAAAGGGACTATAGCCATCAATGGGTGTTTTTATCCTGTTATTGTCTGATGTGGTGCTCTGCTCCAACTGCACCCAAACCAACTCAGCTATAATGAGTACACTGACTATTCACTGTCGTTGGGAAGATCAAGCAGCTAGGGAGAGGACCTCATATGTGGAGGCTAAAAAGGTGAAGTTGCTAACACTTCATACCCATGGCTGCCCCAGAGCTAGCTTAAGGGGCTACTTATCTTCTTATGCTTCTTTTAATGTCTGATGTTGTTAAACATTGTAAGGGTGTGTAGTTATTTTGTATATGTATAGGGTTCACTGTTGCCAAAACCTGTTTTATAGACAAAGTCACCTTTGCCTGCTGTGCAGATTAATAAGGATTGAGTCATAATGGGTGAAGCTTGGAGCTGTTGATACGAAGTTGACTCTTGTGTATCATCTGTCAACAGCCGACAAGTATCAGGATAACATATAGGAGTCAGATGGACGACGGATTTAGTTAAATCGGGTTTCAGGCGGCATTCATATCTAAGATGATGGCCTATAGGATTTCACATTTCGGCACATGTCCCATATTGGAATGTGTGGCTGTTTTTTTAAGACACCTCTATATTAGATTTTGATTTTATGATAGGAGAGCCGTTACTTAAGTTAACCCCAGGAGGCAGGCAGCCATCTGGATATATGTATGAAGTGTTTTATACTATATATATCTTATATATATATGAAGTGTTTTGGATTTCATTTTTCTTAAACTTGACACATGAGCAAGTCCTCTCTCTCTCTCCTCTTTATCTACCCGCTGGCAATGCGAGGTGAGTGTTCTATATATAGCTGAGTTGGATAGGGAGCGCAAGTGGAGCTGAAAACTGGGAACAAATTTCTGCCCAGGAGGGATTTGAACTCCTGGGTTGACGATCCAGAATATTAACCACTAGATTGCCATGCATCCCTACAGTACCATGCAAGTTATCCAATGACGCTAAAGCCATCCGAAACTTGTTACAGAATTGTTATTATTACTATGCATAAATTTAGCGCCACTCTCTAATGACCAAGCATCAATCGATGGTGCTGAGCAGTTGTGAGTGAAGGACTTCTTGCTCAAGGTTCCTACACAGTGACCAGCCTAGGAGAGCCTAGGATATAGATAATAAAAGCTGTGGAATATGTCCAAGTTCGAGGAAAACTCAAAGTGCAAGTCAAGTATCCAAATCTGAGGCGATATCCACTGCTCACAGAGAAAAATGTCTGAGATAAATTGAGTAAAAACTGAGAAATGCAGGTTTAAACACTAGGGACAGTCCAACCGTGTGTTTTCTATATACACGCTGAGGTGCACACCATATATCAAACCCATACACTCCGTGTTACAAGGCGATCACTCTCTCCAATCGGCTACTGTGTCCTTTGGGAGCCATATCAAGAACTGTCTTTTGTCTACGAGCATTTTGGATACACTAGTGTAAGTGCTGGTAGCAGGCATTAATTTTTTACAATGTATTAGGTTGTAGAAAGTGTGGTCAATCCATATGTGGTTTTGCATTAAAAAGCTTTTGACATTTTGTTCTGCTTATTGTCTATCGCTTCTCCCATCAGCTTATCTCTAATACACGCCAGTGGGTAATATTTTATTCAGAATGTATTCAAAGGAAATATTTATGGACAAATTGGTATTGTCCTGGCATTTGGCTGAAACCATCCGGCTCTTTGAATACAGATCTGGCTTGCTGATGGGAACTTGTTTGTCGTAATGCATTTGCTGAGTACTTAATTATTAATGAGCAAAATGGATGCTTTCTCTTTTAGATCATCCATCAATTTTTGCTTATTAGTAATGAATTTCTTGTTTGTTTATCGTTTCATCCAATTATCTCTCTACAAATTGTTTTGAATAGTTCATGTTGCTGGTTAATGATAATTCATATCTGAGTATATTCTGTGTTGGAACAATAATTATTGACTTGATTACATAGATCGGAGTACATTGTGTATTGGAATAAATGTTACAGTAATCAGGTCAACAAGGTTGTATTCAGGTCAAACGAGGCCATAGTTCAAACCAATCTGTAATTAGGCTAAGACCAAAACATATTATCAAGTCACTCAGTAATAATGACATATAGACTTTGGCCCTGCAGCAGAAACTGAACTGGATGTAATTTGTCTCAGTCATAGTGTACCGGAGTCATGCAGTTACGTAGACATGCCGTGTCTTTTTATGGTGGAAAGAAGCGACTAATTTAGGCCATAGTTCGGTTTATTTTCACACCATGCACATTTGTTTGAGCAACCTGTAGGTTGTGATGTGGTTTTCATGGTGAACTGTTAAGTCATAGAGTCCAGGGTTCCAATCCCACCAGGGCAGACAGTTTTGCTCTTGTACTCCCACTTGTGCTCCCAGTTAGGTCAGCTGCACTAACAATTATATTAACCGCTAATAGTAATAATATACGCCTCTGAATAGTTTTCTTGAAGGGGCACTATACAAATGTTCGATATGAATGATAATGTAATAATAGTATAATGTAATACTAATATAATGTAATAATAGTATGATGACATAATAGTATAATGTTGTAATAAGTGCACTGATAATACGCCATCAGTATGCAGATAAGAGGGAGAGTACTGGCCACCTGCCCATATAATTACATGTAATAGGTCACACCAAAATTACCCATGGCTGTCTCTTGAGGTTAGCTGAAGGCGCTGCTCTTCATTTCTGTGTCTGAGCCCATTAGTATCAGCTGTTGCTAGACATTACATGTAAGAAATATGAAATTATGCAACATTGTGAATATTGTCAGTGGTTGTTGCAAAGACAGAGAGACGGAGAAGAGTTCTTCTGGTTCTTTGGGGCATTTGCACAGACTACATTTGAGAGTGCAGGTCCTGTAATGAGAGGTTGTCCATATAGTTGTATGGATTGCTACTATATTTGTATAATTATTGAGTGCAAAGGTTCCCATTGCAATGCCTCTCTACCTTTGAGTGCACTTGGCTGCTAAAGATGTGTGGGTGTGTGTGTGCAGTAAATGAGTAGCTATATACCTCCTGCAACTAATGCCTGGCGCCATTAGACAATATAGTATGGCGAGTCTGGCGACAGTGGAGTCTTTAATTATAATCCCCCATGCAGCCGATAGATAATCTGATGCGCAAAACATTTATTGTTAGGATGCTATATACTTTTAACGGTGTAACGTAGGCGTTTATTAGATCTATGTCTGTACACTGAAGTACTTGTGATTAGCAATTGACTAATAAAGATATATTTACTCAGTTATTACACTCCACTAAGACCGCCTGCAGTCTCATAGGTCCTAGTACTGAAGGATACTTCTGCTGAGTGTATAAGAACAAAACACCCCAGGGACTGGATAACCTTTTCAGACTGGTTGCATGACATTCAGGTTTAACCACTGAAATGTTTTCTACAGATGTGAAAGGCTAAAGGGTCTGCATTTTTGAACTCGTTCCACAAAATGTATCATTGTGCATCAACTGTTTTGGTACAGGAGCAAAGACCTGTTGGTAGCTAAAAGCCAGATTATCATTGTAGATTGAATTAAAATACTGTGGGACATGCTATAGCCGAATGGATAGAGCTCTCGGCCTGTAACGCGGATAGTACGGGTTTGAGCCTCAACTCAGGCGACCACAGTGTAGGGACCATGAGCATTGAGCAAGTTCTTGATACAGGAACCTTTGATGTTGTAGGGTTGTGTATGTGTGCTTATGAACTTTGGAAGGATGTCAGTATCAAATATAATACAGTTGTTTTGTATTGTATTGCATAAAAGCACACAGAATTGGTTGACTGTATACAGACTATATATAGACCACTGTGTTATATTGCTAGACAATTAGTTGCTGAGAGTTGTACAATTACCTATAAGTTGCAAGTTTCTTGACGGCCTTTATGAGGTTCATAAAGACACTTTAAGTTAGGCCAAAAAAAATAATGGTGTGTTTCCGGTAACAGAGTAAAAAAAACTGGGTAGGTAGGTAGGAAAATAATTTTATTTTGTTAAAATAATTTTATGCAGTGATTTCCGAAAATTAAGCCACTGCCCATTTATGCACAGCGGTACATGCTGTACCAAAGTATGTATTTTCTATGCGAGTATTAAAAATGCCTATTTGCAGAATGTACCTACAAACTGCTGTAGAAAACAATCTTATTTATTTCATTTTTGTTGACATCGTTTTTTCTTGCAAGGTGAAATGGAAGGGGCAGGGGTTGCTAACTGTTGCTAAGGAAGGCGGTTGCTAAAGGGGCCAAGTCTGACTTTGAAACTGGTTTCTAATGAGGCTGACACAGAGGCTGCTTGCTTCAAAGCTTGGTTGTTAAGAAGGCTGGTTGCTATGAAAGTAGAATGCTACGGAGGTTGTTAAGTAGGCTGATTGCTAAGGAGGCTTTAAGGAGGCTTTACTTTTATAATGGCACGTACGATAAAAGGTATTTCTGATACAATGAATATGGCGGTCAGATTTGTGAAATAACCCTGTTAAATTACCGTGAGAAGAACCACCACTTTCGGGTCTATTACCTCCCTCTCCCAAACTCCACACTTTAGCCCTTTTATTGCTGTAATTTACGGGACCATTATTTCCATTGAAAGACCGCTAGTTTCCGAACGTCTCTGCTTTAGTGAATGCACCTATAATGTCGCGATTCTGCATCACCGGCATGTGAAGTTAAAGAAAAAATTTTTTTTAAATTTTCCGTAAAAATTTTTTTTTTTAAATTTTCCGTAAAAAAAATTTTTTTTACAAAATTTTCCGAGTCGCGGCAAAAAAGTGAGTCGGTCGCGTTACCGGAAACACACCATTATTTTGTTTTGGCCTTATATACATTCAGGTACATTCAGACATTCTGGGACACAGGTATACATACAAACAAACACATACAGACATACACTGTCATACATAACATACAGTGTTTTATTGGTGTACTATATCACAAAGGTATCTTATGGTTGGTGTCATCATATATCTGGAGATTTATATAGCACCTCTAGGAGCCTCTCTAATAATCACTGTCAGCTGTTGACGTCTGACGGTGGATACCTTTTGTTCCGCACCTGTTGTTTTTCTTAGAGAGCAAAAGGTCTCTCATAAATCAACTGGTAATTTGTCTGTTGGGTGTGAATAGGAATTTCGTGTTTACACGCCTGGCTGAAGTTCTGTGATCTTAAGAAATGTGTTGTTTATGCGGTTGTTGTAGACGCCATGAAAGTATGCGAAAGTATGCGAGAACCGTAACGATAACCCTAGGAATGGTCTTGCTCTGAAGTTAACTGCCGCAGTCCTCGTCTATTGATTGGCCTCCATTGCCATTGTTGTCGAATTCTTGGCCGACCTTCCGCCTGGTATGTTAATTTATTAATTGCCTGCAGTGCACATGTTAATTATCTGGGGTATCAAGTTGGTTATTGGTGTGTGCATGCCATTGTAGAAGCTTTAATGCTATTACTGCTTTATAATTGATAGAAACAATGCTAGCTTGTAAGCAATATTATACCTGTCTGGTGTTGCAGGTAGACTTGTCAGGAATAGGCTGTTAACATATAATCAACATTATGACTTAAGGTGTTCCAGGTGTAATTGTCAGGTGTGAGGAGAAAGTTAGTCCTGTTTTAGTAGTGATTGTTGCTTGGGGCTTGCTAATTAGTTACCTTTGCAAGATGTAGACCTGAGAGGGCGGCAAGGTGCACTCCTTTCTCATTCAGGAAGATAATTGTTTAAGATATGAGGCATTAGAAGAGCTCTACTTATAATTGGGATAATTGGGGCCTTTAGGCAAATCAGCTTCAAGAACTAAGGGCCTGTTTGTCAGCTAATTGGCTTCCATCAAGTGTTTCCTGTGAAATGCTGTTATGACAACTGCAGAACTTCACAGGTGATTTTTAAATGGATAATTGCAATGTTTATGCTGTGACATAACACAGTAAAACTTCATACCTGAGTTTTCTTGAAGAGGTGATATATAATGATGCATTTACATAGAGATCAAAGCTACAACTGATGCACAGGGGAATAACTGTTGTTTGGTTGAGGCGACATTTCTTTCTTATTAGATCTGGTGAGATGAGAGACTGGAACTGTTTGGCCAGAGCACAGGCTGCTTTGTATCAAACTCTGTTTGATATTCAAATTATTCATCCAATTCCGTGGATAGGAAATTGTCTCTGCTTTCTTAGAAGTAGTTTCGATGAACAGTCAAGACTCTTGTGTCCAGGATGTCTAAGAATGTCAGCCACTAAAGGATGTCATTTCGATGTCTGCGTATATATTTGCCTATGTACTAAATTGTAATTACATAATACTGTGTATATGTTTAGAGACACTTGTATAGTTGTAACCTACTGTAATTATTGTGGACATAAGGATTATCAGACATGTGGGTGTGACTGTAGATGGCAATGTCCATTCAATTCCAGACACTTAAGTTTAGTCCTACAAGCATTGCTTGTATTTCTACAGCCTTTACTTAACCTTTCTTTCTTACTTAAAATTACTTATTTACTTACTTACCTGCACCATCCCCATTTGCAGATGATAGATAGTGTTAAATCTGTTAACAAAATATTCAGCTGTTCAAATGGGAGTCTGTGCAATATTTGATCCACATATATCTGGAAGTTGTCTCAGAACACTGTTGTCTGCCTTTGTCAGAGACGACAGTTTAGGAGTGTTTTGATATGGTGTGTGCACAGCGTGATCTTTCCTCCCTCCCTCCCGTCCGTCCGTCCGGTCTTCCCTTGTACCCATCGGCGGGACATCCTAATTTGCAAACTGCGTGAGCAGAACGCCCGCGGTCCACAGGGACCTATAATTGACTCTGCTAACGACAGGTCACTCGCCGCCGCCGCCGACGCCGTCTCTCGTTACCGCGCATTGTACGGTCGTCTGCCTCTTCCTTCCCTCACTGTGTCGTCTGCTTTCCCTCCGGAGCGAATTCCGTCTCCACAAAAGCCGTGTTTACGGTTGCCTCCTCCTCCTGGAGGGGGCTGTAGGGATGCGTCTTGCGTTCGACCCGAGTCCTGTAATTTAAATTACTATGATGACCTATTGTAGTCGACGGTCGACCGTCTTTGATCAGTCGTGCCTGACTTACCGAGACTCCTCGTATTTCTTTCGCTTCAAATGGACAGTCGTCCTTTTAATGGCTGGCCATCGACAACGTCGTTTGGTGCGTATCGCCTCTGATGATGATGATGATGATGTGTTTGGTGTGGATATCATCTGATGATGATACAATACAACTGTAATTTGATAATGCCCTCCTTACAAAGTTCAGAAGTGCACATGATGATGACGATGATGATGGGATGATGATTGTGTTGATGATGGTGATGGTGGTGATGATGGTAATGACGATGATGGTGGTGACGATGATGGTGGTGACGCTGATGACGGTTATGATTGTGTGTCTGGTGTGTATATCATCTGATGATGGTGATGGTGATGATTAGTGTGCTGGTGGTGATGATTGGATGATAATCGTGTTGATGATAATCGTGTTGATGATGATCGTGTTGATGATGATGGTGATGGTGGTGATGCAATAATCCTCCTATGGATACTGTTTGCGTTGTCCGTTTCCTCTGTTCCTGTGTGGGATGTGTTCTGTTCGTCTGTTTGGGATCTCATTCCAGGCTTTATTGTAGCCAGCTGTGCCTTTCTGACAGCCCAATTTTCTCCTTTCTGATTGGGTCTCTGACAGCCCAATTTTCTCCTCTGTGATTGGATGTCTCCTGAAAGAACTTCCAGACCTAACTGATGCCTTCCTTCTGAAGTTGCCCAGATCAGTTTCTCTGGTCTAAGGATTTATGCTTGGAAGTGAATTCCCGGAGAACTCTTATTGTGTTGGGCTGAAGGACAGTGAAGGTGTTATCTTTTCAATAATGCTATCTCATTATCATCTGTTTATTGTCCCTGTATTGTATAATTAGGTTTTTTGTATATGGTCATAATCTGTGCTCTCTGGTGTGTTACGATGTTCTTGGAAATAAGAAGAAGAGCATTTTCCTTACGAGGCAGCCATGGGTATGAAGGGTTAGCAACTTCATTTTCTTTGCCTCAGCATATGAGGGCGGGTGTCCACTCCTGTCCCTCACCATCTGATCGTCCAACCGACAGTGTACGGTCAGTGTACGTATAAAGGCTGAGTTGGTTATAGAGGGTGCAGTTGGTTCAAAAATTCAAATAAAATTTTTGCCATCCATGGTGAGGATTTGAATCCCGACCTCTTGCACTCTTAAAATTGCAGAGTTTTCTCAGCTATGCTTTTCTTAGTTGTCATGATAAACTTCATTGAACTACGCAAAATTGCTATTGCAACAGAGAATTAGTTTAGTCAGCAAACTTTAGCTGAAAGAGGTAACTTGCGCTTTGGTAATTCTGCTAAGAAGGCCTAGATGCTAGGCATACTCAAAATGACTTTTCGCTAACGTGTCTTCACAAAGCGTTTGTCTTTATAACTTATCCAAATACTTGTGCAGGCTATGGCTCTTAGTTGATATAGCATCGCAACTTAGGTAGGCCCCTATACATATATCAACTATGCAAGTTAGTTAGCTAGCAGCAATGATCGGCATCCATTAAGCCCCACCAAGAGGCTTTGCTGCATTAACAACGCCACATAGCCAAACATCAGTTATCTGCATCGGATTTGAACACCGTTGATTGGCTATTGGCTATCGAGGAATAGGCTGCACGAATTTCAAACCCCTGTCGACCGTCCAGGGCGTCCACGAGGCAATTAACACCCTAATCACTTAAACATCTGGCAATCTGTAGAGGATGACCACTGTGTGATGTATATATAAGGACGTATATTTAGATAGAATGTGCTTGTTGAACTCATGTATATAACGTCGCTGATGTTGGCGTAAGATTATATGTATTTATATGCACGATGTAATTGTAATACTGAACTCTATCAAATCGCGTTGTTAGACTGTTAGACACATCATTCCAGACGAAGTCGAGTAGACGAAAGGTCGAATGCTCGACAATAAAATTTGAAAAGTCTCTGTTTCAAAACCAGAGCCTTTTCTGAATTATACCTATTCCTTATGTCTAACATCAGCAACGCCTGGAATAGTCTAGGTCTATGGATACGAATCTAACCCTTAGCAGCCAACGACGACAGCGATTCTACAACAACTCTTACCAAAACAACTACAACAACGACTACAACAAGGGAGGCCACATTATACGTCGGCTCCAACTCAAAAATGGACCACCAGCGAATCATCAACGCAACAACGACTACAGCTCAAGATCGAGAAATGCCAACAGAAGTAGTAGCTTTGGCCGTATGGCCACGGGTGACCAACGCAACAACACTACTACTACTTACACCGCGACTACAACCACACAATAACTGGAACGGAAACCGTCACATCAGCAGTAACACCAACTAAGACAACAGCAACACACGCAACAACAACAGCAACAACATCGACATCCAGCATCCAGGCGACCACAGAAGCAATAAGGCATAATGAAAAGCCAACTACGCTTGCATAGTTTCGGAAACGCCTGAAGACTATCTTATTTGTTAGAGCCCTTGGTTGGGAGCACCTCTGAATCATTGAGTGGCGCTATACAAATGTTCAATTACAATTACAACAGTTACCCTACATAGGCAGCCAGAGCCCCTGCTACAACGCTAATTACGAGATCCAACTAAGCATTCTCAGTTACCCTACCTAGGCAGCCAGAGCCCCCGCTACAACGCTATTTACGAGATCCAACTAAGCATGCGTAGTTACCCTACCTAGGCAGCCAGAGCCCCCGCTACAACGCTAATTACGAGATCCAACTAAGCATGCGTAGTTGACCCACCTACAGCGTGCATAGGAGAATCAGCTTGATATTTAAGGCAAATCACGTACATTCTGATAACTACGCAAAATTACGTGGATCAACTCAAGGCTTAGGAAGCTAATTTTTAACTATGAATCTTAGTTGTGTTGCCTGCGGATTCAGCTGATTTAACTTTGCAAATTTAAGAGTGTGGTTGACATTCCAGCAATCTAACCACTAGACCATCGCACAGAGAACTGAATTCAAAGAGAAGTCTTATTGTGTTTAGGCTGAATGTGTAATCTATTTCATTAAATTCTACTTCGTTATTGTCTGTTTATTAATTCTTGTACTGTATTATGGTTTTTGTAAATGGTCATAAAATGTGCTCTGTGGTAGCCTAGGTTACGGGCGTGTTATGATTTCCTTGGAAATAAGAAATTTATGTATAAAAATTCACAAAGAAGAAAATGAGTCCCAAGGTTGCATTAAGCAAGCATAGATATAAAATGTTAGTGACTTCATTTTTCGTAGCCATGGCATATAAGGACAGGTGGCTGGCCATTCCTTTCCCTTACTGGCCGATCTCCCCACTTACAGTGTGTAGTCTGAGTACTCATTTTATAGCTGCGTTTGCGACACAGCACAAATGGAGCAGAAATCTCAGGCATCATTCTTCTCTGGTGGGAGGAGGCAGACTGAGATATTCTTGGTAATGAAGTTCTCGATGAGCAGCTGTGCAGATAGGTTTAGTATATGTATTTATATATCCTGGAAATGGTAATGAAGGTGTTGGATTTAAAGGAAGCACTGCAATGTCTGAAGTGTAGGCCACCTGGGTAATGATTAATTCAGCAGTAGTCATTTAGTATTGTCTGGTATCATCAGACTCTTCTGTGGCTATGAAGGTATAGTTGGGCATTATAGCACATCATTGGTATTCTGAAGATATACTGTTGGGTCGGATACAAGATATATGCTACGTTAGTGACCCTGATATGTGTGCAATGTGAGAGGCGCTATATAAATTTATAGATGCAATACAATACAATTGGACAGTTGGCCACAGTGGGTTTGTTTTATTTCTAAGCAGTGTGTGCGGGACAAAGGTCATAGAGTATACCTTAGTCTGTTATGTTTTCAGACTTTACATGCGAGAATATATACCCTATATAAACTGTTGAATATAATCAAAAGTTATATATATATAGGTCTGAAAAGTGTGTCGTTTGACACGAGGTGAGCAGGTGAAATTGTTGAGCATCAGTTGACATCTCTTGAGTGTGTGCATTGTGTAGTATGAATTCTTTAGAGGTTTACTCTGGTCAACTACATGTGACTCCATTCTATAATACGTGACATTTTGTTACCAGTTCAAGTACAGTTAGGCAGTTTGAGGAAACGTATGCATTTGACAGACACTAGAATATGATTGTATAAGGATTAGTATATAACAGTGGTTCTTAACCTTTTCAAGGGAGCCGAACCCCAAGAGAAATCCATGACCACTCACCGAACCCCTCAAGTTTGAACAATAGTTTTTTAACTAATGGGAACAAAAGGAAATAAAAAATTGTATCAAAATGTGATACAATATTAATACATTCAATACACGAACTACTAACAGTTAACTAACCGTACCAACAAAATGTGTGTGCTTGTAAATCAAGACCCAGTGCTGTTCATCTAAGTCTTAGATGAACAGCACTTGGTCTTGATTTTTCGGGTGTAGGACATTGTCCCCCTGGACATTGTCCCCCGGACATTGTCCCCTGGACATTGTCCCCCCTGGACATTGTCCCCCAGGGTAGGACATTGTCCCCCCCTCCAGTCTAAGATATAATCGTATAATATTCTTGTGGAAATGCAGGAAAATGCTGAAAATAATTGTTGGCCTAAATTGTTGGCCTAAATGGAAGTTTGATTTAGATTTTCTAATGACAACACAAACCCTAACCCTGACCCTAACCGACCCTCACGACGCTTAACCTGACCCTAACCGACCCTCACGACGCCATTAGTGCTAAACTTCTTCCATTGAACTAGGCTGATTATAATGCCTACATACTCCCTCAAATATGGGTGTCATTATTCGGGACCCCTAAAGCGCAAGTTTACCCCAAAACGGCAACTATAGTGGGGGGCCCAGACACTCAGTCATTTCAAGTTGATGTAAAAGTTTCGTTTTCACTACCAATTTGAAGGTAATGGTCTGTAGATCAATATTCGTCCGAGGGGAAAGCATGGAGATAAAAATGAAGGGTGGGGGCTCGAAAACCCCCTCTGGCCTATGGGAAATATGTATATTTTTCCAGTCATTTCAAATAGATGCAAAAGTTTCTTTTTCAGTACCAATTTGAAGCTAATAGTCTATGGATCAATAGTGATACGAGAGAAAAGCATTCAGATAAAAAGAAGCATGGGGGCTCGAAAAACCCCTCCAAATTATGCAAAATATGTGTATTTTGCTCCAGTCATTTCCAGTAGATGCATAATTTTCGTTTTTCAGTACCAATTTGAAGATTATGGTCTCTAGATCAATATTGGTCCGAGGGGAAAGCATTCAGATTAAAAAATTAAGTGTGGGGGTTTGAAAACCCCCCCTCCGTCCTTGGCGAAATATGTGGATTTACTCCAGTCATTTCAAATAGATGCAAAAGTTTCTTTTTCAGTACCAATTTGAAGTACCAATTTGAAGGCAATGGTTTATAGATCAATACATGTCCGAGGGGAAAACATTCAGATAAATAAAAAAGCGTGGGGGTTCGAAGGCCCCCGCCCTATGCTAAATATGTAAACTGTTGTAACTTTTGATTGGATGGTCCGATTTGAACATATTTGGTATGTATGGATTCAGAATCATGAGTTGCAAGTGATATCAACATGTATATTGCTCATAAAAGCGTGTAATGCATATAAAAAGCGTGGGGGGTTCTAAATCCCTTTTCCGGCCTATGCAAAATATGCATATTTTGTTCCAGTCATTTCCAGTAGATGCATAAGTTTCTTTTTTCAGTACCAATTCTTCAAAGGTAATGGGCTACAGATCAATATTGGTCCGAGGGAAAGCATTCAGATTAAAAAATGAAGCGTGGGAGTTCGAAACCCCTTCTGTCCTTTTGCGAAATATGTGAATTTTACTCCAGAGTATTTCAAATAGATGCAAAAGTTTCTTTTTCAGTACCAATTTGAAGGTAATGGGCTATAGATCAAAACTGGTACGAGGGGAAAGCATTCAGATAAAAAAAATTTAAGCGTGGGGATTCGAAAGCCCCTGGCCTATGCGAAATATGTAAACTGTTGTAACTTTTGATTGGATGGTCCGATCTGAACATATGTGGTATGTATGGATTCAGAATCATGAGTTGCAAGTGATATCAACATGTATATTGCACATTGAAGCAGTGATGGTGCCAGTGTTGGCACATATCCACAAAACTAAAGAAAGTTTCATAAGAAAGTTGCTAATAAACCGGCTATAACAAATTGAACGTACATATACCGGGGTAGTTAAGTATTGCATATTATTCTTGTCCAGCTATTTCGCACATGTACACTTGCAAAGACGTGTGCATTTCAATTTTGCCTTCATGCACTTGCAGAGAGAGCAGGTACTTTGTGCAAGTGCACTTCACATCCAGGTGGAATAGCCTACATCCCTGGCGATGGGCAGCGAGGTCCATATGGGAAGCAGCTTGCCTTCCTCTTCCGCTCATGATTAGTGTTGTTGTTCAGAGGCATTATGGACCTATGAGCTGTAACACAGTTGTCCATATGCTCGCGTTTTAAATACACTTCTTTTGAAATGTTGATCCAAAGCATCGGTTGTTGGGGGAATTCTCTCCACGTCCCTAGTCTTCTATGAGAACACCTTCATTCTGACGAGATCAACGTCAATGTCATCGTTGGAGTCATTGGAGTACAGCCTACAGACGAATTTCGCTGCCACTTCTTTCAGCCTTGGCGATATTTGAAATGGAGAACACCTTCATTCTGTCGACGACAGTTGCAAATTCCTCCATGAGGGATGGCACTTCGTGCAATAACTTGCAGCAGTATCGCTTTCGCTTACCCTTGAACTTGAACGATCCTGTAAATGTCTGATCCTGTAAATGCGTGAAAGAGGGCCACGTTGCACGTTGTCGTTCCAAGGTTTGAGGCGATAGTGTTCAGGGAGATCATTCTAGTTGTCTTTCCCGCTTTGAAGGAGATCCAGATTTCTGCAGCAGGATTCAGAGCCTTGACATGAAGGAAATTACTCAACAGAATTACAACATCAGTATCTCCGGTATGAACGATCCCAAGTGACCATGTTTGAAGTGCGTGTAAGAGATGTAAAAGGACACGAGTGTCTGTTTCTCCATAGTTGCATTGCTCCATTGGTGGACTGTTTCCTACATGATGGACTTCATCACCTGCAGTGATGTACACATCCTTTTCATAGCTGAAAGTTGATGCTCGAAGTGCCATCCCTCATGCAGGAATTTGCAACTGTCATCGACACTCCATTTCAAACATCGCCAAGGCTGAAAGAAGTGGCAGCGGAATTCGTCTGTAGGCTGTACTCCAATGACTTCAACGATGACACTGACCTCGTCAGAATGAAGGTACGTGGAGAGAATTCCCGCAACCACCGATGCTTTGGATCAACATTTCAAAAGAAGTGTATTTCAAGCGATCATATGGCAACCCCACTAATCATGGGTGGAAGGAAGAGGAAGGCAAGCTGCTTCCCATATGGACCTCGCTGCCCATCGCCAGGGATGTATTCCACCTGGATGTGAAGTGCACTTGCACAAGTAGATGTACCTGCTCTCTCTGCAAGTGCATGAAGGCAAAATTGAAATGCACACGTCTTTGCAAGTGTATGTGCGAAATAGCTGGACAAGAATAATATGCAATACTTAACTATACCACGGTATATGTACGTTCAATTTGTTATAACCGGTTTATTAGCAACTTTCTTATGAAACTTTCTTTAGTTTTGTGGATATGTGCCAACACTGGCACCATCACTGCTTCAATGTGCAATATACATGTTGATATCACTTGCAACTCATGATTCTGAATCCATACATACCACATATGTTCAGATCGGACCATCCAATCAAAAGTTACAACAGTTAACATATTTCGCATAGGCCGGGCCGCCGGGGGCTTTCGAATCCCCACGCTTAATTTTTTTATCTGAATGCTTTCTCCTCGTACCAGTTTTGATCTATAGCCCATTACCTTCAAATTGGTACTGAAAAAGAAACTTTTGCATCTATTTGCAATACTCCGGAGTAAAATGCACATATTTCGCAAAGGACGGAGGGGGTTTTCGAACTCCCACGCTTCATTTTTTAATCTGAATGCTTTCCCCTCGGACCAGTATTGATCTAGAGACCATTACCTTTGAAGAATTGGTACTGAAAAAAGAAACTTATGCATCTACTGGAAATGACTGGAACAAAATATGCATATTTCGCATAGGCCGGAAATGGGATTTAGAACCCCCACGCTTTTATATGCATTACACGCTTTTATGAGCAATATACATGTTGATATCACTTGCAACTCATGATTCTGAATCCATACATACCAAATATGTTCAAATCAGACCATCCAATCAAAAGTTACAACAGTTTACATATTTAGAATCGGGCGGGGGCTTTCGAACCCCCACGCTTTTTTATTTACCTGAATGCTTTCCCCTCGGACATGTATTGATCTATAAACCATTGCCTTCAAATTGGTACTGAAAAAGAAACTTTTGCATCTATTTGAAAAACTCTGGAGTAAATCAACATATTTCGCAAAGGACGGAGGTGGGGGTTTAAAACCCCCACACTTCAATTTTTAATCTGAATGCTTTCCCCACGGGCCAATATTGATCTAGAGACCATAACCTTCAAATCGGTACTGAAAAAACGAAAATTATGCATCTACTGGAAATGACTGGAGCAAAATACACATATTTTGCATAGGTTGGAGGGGTTTTTCGAGCCCCCACGCTGCTTTTTTTATCTGAATGCTTTCCCCTCGGATCACTATTGATCCATAGACTATTAGCTTCAAATTGGTACTGAAAAAGAAACTTTTGCATCTATTTGAAATGACTGGAAAAAATATACATATTTCCCATAGGCCAGAGGGGTTTTCGAGCCCCCCACGCTTCATTTTTATCTGCATGCTTTCCCCTCGGACGAATATTGATCTACAGACCATTACCTTCAAATTGGTAGTGAAAACGAAACTTTTACATCAACTTGAAATGACTGAAGAAAAATGCACAGGCACGTTCCTCCACTACTAAGGTTTATCAATGACATGCAGACTATAGGCTATTTTTACACAGAGGGGGGACAATGTCCAGGGGGATAATGTCCTACGCAAAATCGGGGGACAATGTCCAGGGGACAATGTCCGGGGGGACAATGTCCTGGGAGGGGACAATGTCCAGGGGGGACAATGTCCGTTCCTCTGATTTTTCACTCACACTCACTGACCCTGAATATGTATATAGTTCAGAGGACCTCTGCCGAACCCCTGGCACTGGCTCACCGAACCCCAGGGGTTCGTCGAGCACTGGTTAAGAAACACTGGTATATAATGAGCAGTAATGTCATTCTTCACAATCAGTATAATTGTACTGATATAATTATATTGATATAAGTATAAGGATTGTCGTTGAACATAAAAAAATACACTGGCTTCCAAGAGAGCAAAGAGCGAGGTTGAATGTCTCTAATTACTTTGGCTTTGACTGGGATAATTATCTACAATCTATGAATACTTCATAAGTCGACATTTATCCTCTTTCTTCCTAATCCTCTGTCTGATTCGACAGACCTTGGCTTTTCAAAGAAATTCTCCTGAAAGGTCAGGCTATAGAGCAGGGGTGTCAAACCTTTTTAATTGCGGGCCAGTGGCAATACTTTCCAGCAAGTGGCGGGCCAAGGTGTCGAAGGCTCCTGAACAACATGGGGTAGGGATCTGGAAGGGGCTTGGTGAGATATTTTTGCAAAACTAAATCGTAAATGGTGCATTTTTAGCATACCAACCATCAAATTATGTAGGCTTATAAAATCTTAATTTTGATCTTCGTTATCAGTCACGAACATCACATAAAACTCATAGAGCCTAATTAAGGTCAGTGTATTCTAGTGAATCTAGTTGAAAGACAAGACACCTATTGCTATTGCTCATCAATAACTCAAATTAATCTTATTCTGATATTTAAAAATTAAAACAAGTCCCTGTTAAGCGCATATAAGCTCGCAATAAAAAAATTAATGAGATAAATTCGAATAAAATGTCTCTCCAGTGTACATGAAGGAAAAAATTATTGATTAGTAATAGTTGCACTGGAAACTTTGCACTGCTTTCTTTTGACAAGAGAAGGGATGTCAGCTTGCATATATACAGCTAGCGCTACTCTGAGATTTGCTTGTAGATTTGAGTGAGTCAGCCATGATCTAAGTCTTGTCTTAACAAGCGTCATCTTTGAAAATTCTTGCTGGCATAGCTATGAGCTGGCAAACTAACACAGCATTCGAGCAGCATATGTTCGTAAATGAGGAAAAATTTCTCTGGGCAGTTGCTGATAAAATACCTGCACTTCTGTACTTGTGAATTTGGTTTTCAATGCTGTGTTATACTGCAAAACAAGGAGCTCCATTTGTAAAAAACTTGGAACCGTCGCAGGATTAATTCCAAATAGATTGCTGAACAGATGAAATTGGTCCTCTGTCTGAATGCTGAGAAGCGTTTTCTAAAGGCATCAAGTAGGCCTAGCCTATGTCTGTCACCTTCGTTGCATATTTAGCAGAGTCGAAAACGATTATAATAAACGGCCTTTGATGTCATATGATGACATTAAACTTTGGAATTAAAAGATCATATGCTTCACCATGCAGCTTACCATTAATTAAGTGTATTTGGTACCGTACTGACTGTGGAAAATTAAAATATTGAACTTTTATTCTAAAATTTTGTAGTCCTTTGGAACAGCGCCGCGGGCCAGAAAAATATCATCGGCGCCTGCTCTTTGACATCACTGCTATAGAGATAACATACACTGACAGTCAACCAATTAAACATACATTGAAAGTCAACCAATTTAACATACAATGACAGTCAACCAAATGAACATAACATAACATAACATAACATAAGCTGGTGGTCTTAAACTATTCATGGAACTGACTGCCAATGTATGTTCAATTGGTTGACTGTCAATGTATGTTTAATTGGTTGACTGTCAGTGTATGTTATGTTCATTTGGTTGACTGTCATTGTATGTTAAATTGGTTGACTTTCAATGTATGTTTAATTGGTTGACTGTCAGTGTATGTTATGTTCATTTGGTTGACTGTCATTGTATGTTAAATTGGTTGACTTTCAATGTATGTTCAATTGGTTGACTGTCAATGTATGTTCATTTGGTTGACTGTCAATGTACCGGTATGTTCAATTGGTTGACTGTCAGTGTATTCATTCATTCATTCATTCATTCATTCATTTAAAAATTTATATAGCGCCCCTTCAAGGTAACTACTCAGCAGCGCTCCCAACAGTGCATGTTCAATTGACTGGCTGTCAATGTATGTTTTGTTTGTCAGTTTTCAGCTAACATATCCCACTGTCAATGTATGTTCAGGGCTTCATTCTGAACCAAACAGATTTTAGTTTTTGTTTTCATTTTGCATAACATAAGCGACTTGTGATGGATTGCCTTGCATATGATATTTCAGAAGTGCTATTAAATTTCTTTAATTAAAAATGATATGGAGACTTTGGTGCTTAAATGAAACCCTAGCCTTTTCATGATTGCTTCGTGACCTCTGCGCACACAATCCTCGCCAGGGCAGAAGTTTTTTTAGATTTACGTTGCACCTCCTGCGCCCCTATCCAACTCAGCTGTAATGAGTATACTCACTGTATACACTCTCAGTTGTACTGACTGGCCAAACTCCCTCATATGCCGAGGCTAAGAAAATGAAGTCGCTAATGCTTCTTAATCGTGGCTGCCTCTGTGGCTTTTCTTCTTCTATAGTTGGCTGTTGGTTGCAGGCACTAGTGCCACTAATGAATGTTTTAACAGACATATAAAATGATTCCATTAGACATATATGTCTAATCTTGAATGTTGCATGTAGTGCATTGTACATATGCAGTGGTGACCTGTGGCACTATCTGCAGAAGAATGTGTGAAGAAAAAAACGTTATTTAGAAAACGCAGTAGGTTGGGGTAAAGTTCAATGAGGGCAGTGTTTGGTAGTTGCAATGCTATAGCTAACAGAGAGCAACAATGAATATTCCCCAGAAGGGTTGTTTTGTCAAACTTGCATTCAGATGCTCCTTGTTCTAAAGGGTATTTGGTAAGAATAGCCAGTAGCTGTGACCTTTATAGCCACACATTTAATGTAGGACTAGCGTTTTAGTGGTAATCATACGGTTCAATGTCTGGCAGCATATGCCATGAAGACACTTTTGCCAGTCGACATTTGCAGGATCATTCACATTTATGAGTGTAATGCGATAAAATTCAGTGTCTCCAATGATTGTATCTGACTGAACCCGTTTAAGCAGAGGCTTTTGAAAGTCGCAGCCATTCATTGGAGACCTGAAAGAGCTGACATAAACTGGGGCTTGGGCTTCAGGGCATGTCTCTGATTGCCAGGCGGTTGGCTGCAGGTGTTTGATTCGAAAACATGGCAGTCTCTCGATTCCTATACAATAAAAGTTGAGCGAGTTAAATGAAGCAATTCGTTTTATTGGTCCTCGGTGGAGAGGACCGGAGCATTGCCCCTGGTGGTCACGTAAATTAAGCAGAATAAAATGACGCAATTTACTAGGCAGAGATGAGAGAGATTGGAGCAAGTCATCTTGTGTAGGGAAAAAATAGAGTAAGGTCAGATCGACCCCGACAGAGCCATAAAGATGTCGTTAGACACTGGAACATTCCTGAAATTAAAGCAAGGTATCATCATTATCGTCCATTCCTGATGCCAGCCATTTGGTGGCGATGGGTACGAATAAATGATATCCGTTGTCCTCGGTCATTTGTCAAGTCCATTGCTCCCCTTAGTGTTAGACTGTTAGTCCAAGTAACGTTATTTCCTCATTTATATAAAATTATAATATCTATTCAGCATAGTCTTTGTCTTTGTTTCTTTTTCCTTTGAATCTTGCATGCAGTGGATTGCATCAGAATCTGTCAACTGGCTTTCGTTCTCTCTACCTGTCCAAACCATCGGAGTTTTCGTTGAATGACTCTGTCTAGACTCTGAATACCTAATGATTGTTTATGTCATCGTTTCTTATTTTCTGTCAGGGTTGGGTTAATGCCGGAAACAACCTATTATTGCCGGGACGGTGGCAATAACCGGTTATTGCCGGTTATTGCCAGTTGTTGCCGGTTATAACCAGTTGTGGCCCATTTTTTCCAAAGTAAAGGAAAACAAATTAAAATCTTATTTCACTGCACAGACTGCATAGTCATCATAAAGGTTTTTTATAAGAAATTAAAACTATTGTAGTAAATCTATATTACTCCATAGTATAAATACAGTTAAAGTCAACTATATGAGATCAAGATAAAAAAATTCTGACCTACAGTTCAGCTACTTCAAAATAAACTGCCATTTGCACTGCAATAGTAATATTCAGGTCAACAGGGACATTGCCTTTTCAACCTGGTAGTATATAATTTATGAGTAGTGAGTGTATAGAAGCCAATGGTTTGGCAAAATTTCTAATTCATAATTACACCATTCGATATTGACTGTACGTATATAAAACTTGTAAATGACTTTTATTAGGAAGAAATTATACTGGTTATTGGAATCAGGTGATTTTATTAGGAAAAACTTGACTGATTGAAATCATGATATATTTAAATCAATCTACTCTGTAAAGTAACAAGCCATGTGAAATAAAAATGAAGCTAACTGTGAAGATTCCATATTTTATTACCACAATAATTAATAGTTTCTATTTTTGCCAAGAGGTTGTTGCCATTTTTGCCAAGAGGTTGTTGCCATTGTTGCCAAGAGGTTGTTGCCGGGACGGTTATAGCCATGGCAGTAACCGGTTATAACCGGTGGCTGGCAACAACTTGCCAACCCTGTTTTCTGTAGTCTTGAAATCCCTGCAATCTTCTACAGCAAACTCATTTCTGCTGTAAGAAATCTTTTCTCATTTTACTTTCACATTGTCCAACATTCCGACCCATATTATAGGAAAATTGGTTGTATCATTGTCTCGTATATGTTTGTCTTGATTTACTTTTGTTAATTCTCTGCCTCTCCATATCCTGTTCATTATTCCAAATGCTTGTGAAGTGCATTCAATTAGATTGTATTTCTTTTTCTTTGCTGCCATCTGCATTTATTAGCACTCAATTGACTAAAGAGGCAAGACATATGTACCATAATTTCCAAGACCATCATCTATATATATCAATGTATGTTCATTTTTCTGACTGTGAATGTAAGTTCATTGTACAAATGAAGGATGTTACAGAAATTACTTTTAAATGATGACCTCAGAGGATAAAGTATTTAATGGGGTTTCTCTAAAGAATGAATTAGAATGCAGCGTTTATACCCTGATTTGGCATTTGTTCAATAAGTATATGTGTATGTACCGTATGTATCTTGGTAATGTTAAGTACCTCAAAATGTGTCTTTTTGTACTGCATGTGAAATTAAACCTCTTTGATATCGTTTTAACCGTGCAGGAACTTAATCCCGGACTTGTTGGTTGACAGCCCTGCTTGTTAACCACTAGATCATTACATACCTCCATATTCTCTTATCACATGTAGTTTTAAAATTGTGTGATGAATATTTGTGTCTCAGCCTATATCTGTGGCTAGTACTTTCACGGCTTTAGCTGCCTGTAAATGAGTTGGTTCTCTCAGCTTTGCATTTGGGTGTTAAGTAATATTGCTGGAGCCTATGTTTGCCCCATGAAAGCTAATTATTAATACTTGACGGCAAGTGTTTACTGAGATATTTCTGACATTATAGTTATGCCCTAAAGATTGTTGTTGTTCCAAGAAGCGTGTCTATTCATTGATTAATTATCATATCCCAATTTGGTTATTAAGCCTTGGTACAGAAGACTTTGTACGGACCCTGGGCAAGTTGTTTGCACAATGCACACACACAGTGCCTCTGTCATCAAGTGGTATTTGTCAGTGGGTCAATCATTTAGAACACCAATAATAACAAGGTGAGCCTATAGGAGGGACAAGGCGTCCCACTGACAGGGTCACATAGTTTCTTATCACGGAATTGATGACACATTTTTACCAGTGTCACAATTCGTCAGGATTTGTTAACTGTATACATGGTTTGGAGGGGGTGTAAGCTGGGAAGTAAACTGCAATGTCCCGCAATGCACTACTTGCCCCATGGAATTAGTCCATTGCGGACTCAAGGGCCTACAAAGAGGAAATGAGTGTTCCTCTAATTCCCATGCAGGGATACTGGATCTTTACTGTACATAAAGAGTGCATACTTAATTTGCTTATTACCGGTATTCCCACTTACCCAAGGGCCAAGACAGCCATGTAGTTTTGATGCTTCTTCCAAACTCGTCTTTGTCAGTGGAATTCACTATTTGCAGGACAATCTTTTGCTCTTTTGACTTCAACAATTGATGACTATCTTTTCCAACTATGCAGACTTTCGTGTGAATTAAAATATCAAAATATTAGAATTTTCTGATTAATAACAAGACAGTAATAATAATGCCTTTTGCTGACTGATTGGTTAAATGCTTGTTTTTGTGCTAAGCTGGTGCCTTTTGCTTAGCTTTAAAATAGCACTTTAGAAATTTTTATAGACTTTGATTAATTATCAGTACAGAGTGTGCTGGTGTGTAGGTTTGAGCTTTTTCAGATGCATTCAATTTACTTTTGGCTGATCTGGATATCTTGGCACTAGATGCTGACCCCTCATGAATATGGAAAACAGAAATCATGATGGATTGTATGTTTGCAGAGACGCTACGTTGTCATTGTACATACATTTGTTGGTCGCAAAACGCAGACCGCACTGCGAACATTATTAATGAAATAAGCGTCAGATGAGTGATGAAGTACTTTCTGAAGCGTTACAGTGTTTCGATCCGTGCTTCGTCTCCGGAGAGACAGCAGCGGAAGAGTCCGTAGTGAATCAATAGTGGAAAATCAAATTGCCATTTGATAATAATCACGATTTGAGAGGCAAGTGATTTGCTATGCTGCGTGGCATTCCAATTTTGCTTTTTCTACGATTCGATGTAGCTCTGGGTCAAACAGACGCATGATTGAAAGACTCAGCGTTGTGCTTTTCACTGTGACAGCGCTCTGTCACAACATGTCTCTGCTTCATTCATGATGTGAGATATTTATTTCAATAATCTTAAAAAACTATGAAGAAATTATGCATTTCCTATCACAACATGTCTTTGCTTTATGATATGTCACATTTATTTCAATAATCATAAAAACATGAAGAAATTATGGATTCTGTCACAACATGTCTTTGCTTCAGGATGTGAGATTTTTATTTAAATAATCGTAAAAACATGAAGAAATTATGGATTCTGTCACAACATGTCTTTGCTTCAGGATGTGAGATTTTATTTAAATAATCGTAAAAACATGAAGAAATTATGGATTCTGTCACAACATGTCTTTGCTTCAGGATGTGAGATTTTTATTTAAATAATCGTAAAAACATGAAGAAATTATGGATTCTGTCACAACATGTCTTTGCTTCAGGATGTGAGATTTTTATTTCTATAAATAATCATAAAAACATGAAGAAATTACACAATTTCTGTCACAACATGTCTTTGCTTCAGGATGTGACACATCTATTTCAATAATGATAATAACTATGAAGAAATTATGCATTTTTCTGTCACAACTTGTATTTACTTCATGATGTGACACATCTATTTCAATAATCATACAAACCATGAAGAAATTACACAATTTCTGTCACAACATGTCGTTGCTTCATGATGTAGCACTATCACTTCAATGATTGTACAACCCATGGAGAAATTACGATCCTAAGAATGGCCATACGGCCATAAAAGTCCCGACAGAAATTGCCCATAAACATTTCTCACCATAAAACTGAAGACAAAATGTATGTGACTGTATAAGACCTAGAAATAGATTGCGGCTTAGCAGATAGGAACCAATTACAGCAACTGGAATGAGGCAGAAAATAATTATCGTCAGCTACGATGCATGATAATTAGAAGCTGTGTGGAAGCAAGCACGGTGAATAGCCATTCACTGAGTTATGCATGGTTATTAGAAACTGTGTTGAGGTCAGCAGGCTAAGTTACCCTACCCAGTCACTGTGTTGTATACATAAAACATACTTGGTCCAGTAGGAAGATGAATAATATTATAAGGTGCCAAAATAAATGCTAGATCTAAGTGGCTGCTGAATGTGACTGAAATCACCTATTCACAAGCATTGCTTTATTATATATGTGCACTTTATAATGCACTTTATGTGCACTTTTTTAACTGTATGTGAAGTTATTTGTTAAATTTTTCTATGTTTTGCTTTAATCATTTTTAACTGGTTTTGGTCTTTTGTATACTCTGTTGTTTGTTAAGTGTGGGGATTGTTTTGCGCTAATAAAGTGTTACTTAGAAGAGAAGAAAAGCAATCCCTTAAGAAGCCCCTGAGGCAGCCATGGGTATGAAGTGGTAGCGACTTCATTTTCTTAGCCTCAGCATATGAGGGCGGGTGGCCAGCCTCTCCCTCACCGTCCCAGCTTCCCATCGACAGTATACAGTCGTGTACTCATTATAGATGAGTTCGCTAAGTGGTGTGGGTGGAGCAGAAATCTCAAACCAAATTTCTCTTTGGGGGATTTGAACCCACAACCTCTCAGGGTTAAAATCTCCAGCACGCCACCACTACACTATCGAGTTACATACTTACTTATTGAGTTATTACTTATTTAGTTCCTCACCTACTTAGTATATGTAGTATACATGTCAAGACGACATTTGATCTATAGCACTTTTTGTCTGCCTCCCAGAAGCAGTGCATATTTTGTTTTGTGCTGTATGGATGATATTTACAATTCCTGTCTGACATAAAAGCTACGGAACTAGAGATAAGGTATTATGGAGCCTGTATGAGTCCAGCTGGAGGGAGCGCTTGTGTGGGGCAAAGCTAATACACGGGAGATGGGTCGTTGTGGATATAAGTAGATAGAAGATGATGGTCTCTGATAGGAGCAGCTGAACGATGGCTCCTTCATGACCAACCAACGGATCGGTCAGTCACTTTCAATGTCTACTGTGTATTCGGGCGCCATTGTATTCCTAGGCATCAACGTTCATAGTTCATATATCCTAAGAAATAGATGCTATGGTGGTCTGAGCGCACACTCCTCCTGTTTAGGGATGTTAAACGAAATTCGGTTTTTATTATTGACAAAACGAAATTCGAATTTAAAAAAAAATTATTTTCTTAGTGAAAATTTCAAGAAATGCCAGAAAGAATTAATTCATACATTTCTTGTAGTGTTTACGATTGTTTTCACTGAATATAGCCGGCAGATAAGAAGGTGTTTATTAACGTACGTTACGGTACCTAATATATAAAATAACTTGCGTTATATAATAATATATTAAATTTTCTATGAAGGCCAATAAAAAACGAAATTCGGTTTAAAATCGGATTTCTAAAACCGAAATTCGGATTGCCAAAAAAAACCGATTTTAACAACCTACTCCTGTTAACATGGAATGTGCTGGTTTGAGCCGCCCTTGAGGTGGTTACTATGTTGGTACCTTGGGTCATTCATTCATTCATTCATTCATTCATTTATATCGAGCCTATCCAAGATGAAACCCTGAGCCACTCCCAGCCAACCCTGATGGAAGAGAACAGTTTTCAAGTGTTTGTAGAAGGCTAATGCAGAATCCCTTCAAACATTATAACTGCCCAGTGACATGGGCTGGTGTTTGACTTTTGATAATGGCACTTAATAAATGTCAATGACAAAGATTATAATAATAATGATGATAATAATTAGCATGAGAACATTTACGTAGGGCTCGCATGAGACTAGCAAACATGCCGATTGTGTGTATGTGTGTAATAGTAAGAATTGGAGGTTCGCCGTGGTAACTGTGAGTCATTCCTTATCGCTGAGGCCCCTGAGGGTCTTCTTCAAGTGGCCCAACCGACCGACCGACCGACCGACTTTCTACGAGGACCGGAGGATTGATCCTCAGAGGGGAAGAGCGGGCCATCCTTCTGTCCTCCTCCAGTCTGCGGTAGATCTCTTCTGCCTATGATAATGACCCTCATGAATACTTCTGGAGAGCGTGTATACTTGGCTCAATTGGACCGCCTGGCTCTTGACATCATCGCTTATAGACTGCACAGTAGCAGCAGGTGTGTTGGGTGCGTCAGGTGTAGTGGCTGAACGGCCCCACAGATCCATGGCATTGTCTGTGAGCGCCGTTTATCATCATTACACCACTTGCATAGCGCATCTGCTTTCCTAGTGCAGAGACAATTGAAATGCACTATTACACTCTAAACCCGAACCTTATCAAATGGTAACCTTAAGCTTACTTTGACTTGTCCACCAGGTGGTTATGATAAGGCCACCTTTATGGTAACCTGCACAGGTTACTATGAAAGTAAGCTGTCTAGGTTACCATATGGCAAGCTCTTCATACTTCGATAGTAAGCTGTCTAGGTTACCATATGGCAAGCTCTTCATACTTTGAAAGTAAGCTGTCTAGGTTACCATATGGCAAGCTCTTCATACTTCGATAGTAAGCTGTCTAGGTTACCATATGGCAAGCTCTTCATACTTTGAAAGTAAGCTGTCTAGGTTACCATATGGTAAGCTCTTCATACTTCGAAAGTAAGCTGTCTAGGTTACCATATGGTAAGCTCTTCATACTTTGAAAGTAAGCTGTCTAGGTTACCATATGGCAAGTTCTTCATACTTTGAAAGTAAGCTGGATAAGCTACTATTTTGCAAGCTCTTGATACTTTGAAAGTAAGCTGGCTAGGTCACTATTTGGCAAGCTCTTGATACTTCGAAAGTAAGCTGTCTAGGTTACTACTTGACAAGGTCATAATACTTCAAAAGTAAGCTAAGCTACTACTTGGCAACGTCATGATACTCTGAAAGTATGCTGTCTAGGATACTACTTGGCAAGTTGAGTATACTTGAAAGTAAACTGTGTAGGTTACTATATGGAACTTTCAGTGTTGCTTCCTTGGATTCTTTAGTAGGATTCCATAGATGGAACCGTGACATTTATTTCAATGGTAGTAATTAGTGAAATATGCAATACAGTATTATACTAGGACAGGAAAATTTCAATGATATATTTACTAGAACAATCTTCAGCTCTATACTCCATGAATTTATCCATAATAATAATTATTCTAAACCAAATCAAATCAAAATGAGTTTATTATGAGATAACAACCGTGACGTGACATGCAGTAACGATTACACATAGAACAGAGAACAATAATATAGTGTCTTGCAAATATAGGTTCAGATCAAACTTCAAAATTGTTAAGTTGATCTCACAGCAGGAAACCCTACAAGGGACGAGTCCCGTTACCTAGGATGCCCTATAATTATCATTGGTGGAAGGATGATTGGTTATAATGTTTTCGTCAAAGTAGGAGGGAATACTATGTCCAGAATGAAGTAGGTGGCAATCAGACAGCAGACAGCCTGTGGAAGGTCCACAATCCGAGACACCACCTCTTTGCCATCGGCTCTCACAGCGATGCTTGACACCATCAACGGGTTGCCTCCATCATTTTTCGGAGATGAATCACCAGATAATTTGATGACGGATCCTAAAAACATCGAAAAGTTAAATTCAACAGAGTTCACCTTCAAAGAGCCACAATATTGTGCTTAACATAAAATTATGACTTAATACTGTTCACACCATTACATGAGTTGAAGAAGTCATAAAATATAAGAAATGTAAACATATACTCTAAAAAATCTGATGTTGAAAAATTGATTACTGTTACGCCATTAACCTTCACACCAAAAGACAGCCATATTACTTAACCCTTATAGGACGGAGCGGGGTAAATAATTAACACAGGGGTGTTTGGATGTTGATTGCGGAACAACCGTATGTAGGTAACATTTGACATTCCATGTGTTTACAAGTTTGGACCAATGGCATATTCTGACACCAAAACCATGACGATGTCATGTTGTGGGAAAAAGATATGTGAGTTCAAAGTGTCATGGGGTAAATATTTACCCCACACCGTCCTCAACGTCGTATTTTTTCGTTCATAATGAAAATGTGTGTTTTACAGATATGTGCTCATGAGTAACCTGCAATCCGAAATAAAGTGTTGAGTCTACCGTAGGAATGAATTTCAATAGTGGCAATAATTTCGACAAATTTATTTTCCAAGATGGCGGCCAAGATGGCCGCCAAAACAACAAACCATGTATGTCTCTGCTCACAGGTAAGCTAGAATAGTACATGAACTGTCGAATTTCTTGTTTTCAAGGTCAAGGAATCGATTTATCGTAGCGGCAATAGTGTGAGTTTTACCTTCCAAGATGGCGGCCAATATGGCCGCCCAAACACAAAAATATGTATATCTCAGCTCATAGGTAAGCTAGAATTAGAAATGAAGAGTCGAATTTCATATATTGAAGGTCCAGGAATCGGTTTCTCGTATTGGCAATAGTGTACGAGTGCTACTTTTCAAGATGGCGGCAAATATGAGCCGAGATATACAAATTCTTGTGTTTTGGCCCAATACTGGCAGCCATCTTGGAAAGTAACATTCACCCACTATTGTCGCTATGCGAAACCGATTCCTAGACCTTGAAAATATAAAATTTGACACTTCATTTGTTATTGTAGCTTTCCTGTGAGCTCAAATATATTAGTTTTTTTGTTTGGCAGACATATTGGCCGCCATCTTAAATAGCAACAATCCCTTACTATTACCACTACGACAAATCGATTCCTTGAGCTCGGAAATATTAAAATGGACACTTTATTTATTATTCTAGCTTATCCATGAGCTCAGTTATACGTATTTCTGTTTTGGCAGCCATAATGGCGGCCATATTGGAGAGTGATATTAACACACTATTGCCAATATGATAATTCGTTTCTTTGACCTTGAAAAACTTAAATTGGACACTTTATTTGTCACTCTAGCTTATCTATGAGCTGAGATATACATATTTCTGTTTTGGCGGCCAATATGACCGCCCTTTTGAATATTAACATTCGCACGCTATTGCCACTGAGAGATATCGATTCCTTGACCTTGAAAATATTGAATTAGACATTTTATTTGTCAATGTAGCTTATCTATGAGCTTAGATATACATTTATCTTTAATTGGGCGGCCATCTTGGACGCCATCTTGGATAGTAACAATCCCACACTACTGCCACTAAGAGAATTCGATTCCTTGACCTGGGAATTATTGAAATCGACACTTCATTTGTCATTGTAGCTTACATGTGAGCTGAGATATGCATATGTTTGTGTTTCGGCGGCCATATTGGCCGCCATCTTGGATTATAGTACTCCCACACTTTTGCCACTACGAGAAATCGATTCCTTGCCCTTGGATCTATTGAAATCGATACTTCGTTTCTTTTTGTACCTTATCTATGAGCTGAGATATTAAAAATGTCATTGGGGTAAAAAATTACCCCACACCGCCTTCAACGTAGCGTAAAATGTGGCCGTCCTACGAAGGTTAAAAAGGATTAAAAGATGTATTGTATTGTATTTGATCATTTATAAAGCGCTTCTCATAGCATAAGCCTTTCAGAAGCGCTCCCAGTGAGAGGTACTCCGAGGAAAAAGGAAGGTTTTAAGGTGAGAGAAAGAGGTAGAGATGCTACTAGAGAGGATTGTAGAGCGTAGAGAAGAGGGAAGTCGATTCCATAGAGAGGGACCTATGCACACAAAGGACCTGGATTGAGCCATTGTGGTCCTAACACGGGGAACAAAAAGGTCAAGCCGGTCAGAGGATCTGAGAGGACGCTTTGACGTGGCAGAGAGGGGCGGAGAATTTGGTGACAAAGATATTTTGGAGCAAGACCCAGTTGAGATTTGAGCATGAGAATGAGAACTTTGAATTGGATGCGCACAGAGAGAGGAAGCCAATGAAGTTGTTCAGTCATAAATGTAGAGATGTGAGAGAATCGAGGGAGGCGAGCTATAAGTCTGGCAGCAGCATTCAGTACAGATTGAAGAGGAGATAGACGAACCTTGGGTAAGCCAACAAGGAGAGAATTACAATAGTCAATTCGAGAACAGACAAAAGCATGGACAATTGAGGTGAAGGTAGAGGATGAAACAGATATGCGAATAGCTCTAAGACGCCTAAGTTGGAAGTAAGAAGAGCGGGTAAGCTTGGATATGTGTTCAGTGAAGGTAAGAGAGCTGTCTATGGTGACACCCAAGTCACGGACACTAGATGAGAATGTGAAATGCGGAAACTTTTCAGAGAGCAAGTTATAGTCGAGTTTCAGGAGTTGCTGTGGTGTACCAAACCAAATAAGTTGGGTTTTGGAGGAATTTAAAGAGAGGCGATTAGAGGACATCCACAGATGGAGATCCTGGGAAAGAGCGTCAATGTGACTAGCAAGGCGTTGAGCAGAAGGGGCCCACAAACATATGCCTGGACATCATCAGCAAAAAGATGGCCGATAGCCGAATGATTTGGGAAAAGGGAAGAAATACCAGCCGTATATAAAATAAATAAGACGGGTCCAAGGACAGAACCCTGAGGAACACCCAATTTAACAGGGACCCACTGAGTTCTGGAGTCACCAGAAATGATCATTTGAGTGCGATCAGACAAGTAAGACCGAAGCCAAAGAAGTGGAGAACCTTTGAGTCCACAGGAGGTCTCAAGGCGTTGGAGTAGAATTTCATGGTCGACCATGTCGAAGGCTGAAGAAACATCAAAAAGAGCAAGAAGAGTGAGCTGAGACCTGTCAACAGCTGAATAGATATCAGAAAGTAGAGAGAGAAGGGCTGTTTCTGTGGAGTGATAAGCCCTGTAACCAGACTGATGGGAAGGGAGGAGTCCTGAATGTTCAAGATGGGGCAGAAGTTGCATGGAAACAAGTCATTCTAAGGTTTTGGAGAGAAATGATAAGTTTGAAATGGGTCGGAAGTTCTGACAAAGGTTAGGGTACTGAATCAAAAAAGACTAACCAAGGAGTTAACCTCTACACAAATGATGCTCGCTTGGCATGCTTTTGATAAGTCAGAATAAAACAGTCCCCCTCTTTACATCAATGTTTGCATCATTCAGCAAGCTTCAGTCATTTGCATACGAGAATACCGAAATATGATAATCATTTGCACTGAAGATGCAAGGATGATACATGTGTTATTGCTTCAGTGATGTTGAAAAAACGTTTCCCAAAACAGACAAAATGATAGCACGCGAACTTGAAAACACATGACCTTTATTGTCTAGAGTGCTATTCTTACCTCATTGAGTAGGCAGAAAAATTTCATGCTTTCTCCATTAACAACAGGCAGCTGCAGATGTCTCAAAATCTACAACAAATTCATAATTCTTTTGCAATAATTCGCTCAAGATAATTCTGAATGTAAAATATACATGCAGCTGACTATATGTAAAAGCCGTTATCTGCGACTTCATCTCGTTCCTTGCGATCCGCTGATTGGCTTGATCTTTTGTTCCTAGGACTAGGACTGCTTCGGCTCAACGCCGGGCATTTGCTGTGGTTGGCCCCCTACTTTGAATGACCTTCTCCCTCATTAAGGGCTAAACTAATGACTGGGTTTTCTTCTATGGTCTCTCGTTCCTTAAAGACGTTTCTTTTCCCCAGGGTTTCGTGCTGAGAACTCCTCTGAATAGTTATTCTGAGAGAGGCGCTATATAAATCTTTAGATACGATACGATATATATTAAGCAGCACTGTGCTTTTCAGTTATGGGCCCTTCCATCTGGAATGTCCTACGACTTGAGCTCCGCTCTTTACTCACGGTCCACCCTGCAGGATTTTTACAAGTCGCTCAAGTCTTTTTCTTTAGTCCTGGCTGGGCTGGTAGCCCTCCTGGGTAGGTTCTTTTGAAGGGGTGCTATATAAATGTTCAGA
This sequence comes from Aporrectodea caliginosa, assembly GCA_020284085.1. NCBI lineage: Eukaryota > Metazoa > Annelida > Clitellata > Crassiclitellata > Lumbricidae > Aporrectodea > Aporrectodea caliginosa. The sequence goes on from JACEVL010001057.1 coordinate 354,531, forward strand.
ATGAATGAATGAATGAATATTAAAATATGTGAATCACACTTTTTCATGTGAAATAAGGTATTTCACATGTGAAAGCAGAATATAAATTAAAATTTCACACACAAAAATGTCACATCCAGCATGTGACATTCCACATGTGAAATTCCTTAAGTGAAATCAAGTTTTGTATGTGAAAAACAGATTGACTAATGAGAAGTTTTATTTTCACATAAATGTGAAATACATGTGACATTTCCATGAAGGAAGAAATTGTCAATAATCAATTAGGCAGCAAACAGTGTCAGTCAACCGACAACCTTCTTTCACCTGACCAAAATGAAATTACAAAACACTAAGTGTTTTAATTTATAAAAATCTTGCATGTGACCCTGGTGGTTAGGGTGGTCCTTAAAAATAAAAGTGTGAATCTACTGTTCGCCAGAAACATCACACAAAAAGTTGTATGAAAAATATTAATAAATTTAGGACTCGCACAACACCATCAAAGTTTTACCATAATTATATCCATATGGAAAACTGGAAAGTGGCCAGAAGATTGGAAAAGTTCAGTCTTTATCCCTTTATTTAAAAAGGAGACGCAAAAGAGTGTGAAAATTACAGGACAATAGCAATGATATCACACATAAGCAAAATATTACTAAAAATAATACATAAAAAAATGGAGAGTACAATAGAGAGAGAGCTTCCTGATAGTCAAGCAGGATTTAGGAAATTTCGTGGAACACGTGATCATATTGCCAATATGAGGTGGATAATGGAGAGACAAAGGGAGTTTGGACAGAAAGTATACTTATGCTTCATTGATTATAGCAAAGCGTTTTACTGCATTAATCATGAATTGATGTGGGAAAACCTTGGGAGAAATTGGAATACCGAAACACTTGATTCAACTTCTTAGGGGTTTGTACGAAGATCAGATAGCGGGTTTATAAAGGGAAATGGAAATTAAAAGGGAAGGGTACCCCTTTTTTACAAAAATTCCAAGGATTAGGAAGGAAAAAATGCGGGGCCCAAAGGGAAAAAGGGGCCATTTTCTTGGGGCTTCCCTTTCCTAT